>VICI01004082.1:0-11703 GCA_019593645.1 Akabosia matsudoensis
GCAATTTTTATATGAAACCCCTTCTAATCATCTGACAGACGTTGTAGGTAACAGCTACAGGTGTATCGTAGTCATTGAAAGTTTCTATTTTGCTGAGGCCCACTTGCGTTTCTTTTTGTTATCAATTATAAATTATGAATGCTTTCTTTTAGCAAACAGAAGTTTACTTAACTTGTGACTTATGTGTCAGGATACCTTGTAGATTCCTTTGTATTTTCCCCAGCATACATTTTACGACGTTTTCATTCATTGCCGATTGCTTCATAAATTATGGAACGTTATTTACCAACTGTCATTTTCGTTAACTTCAATCACCAATAAAATGTGATTCATTGAAAAAGTCAGCCCTTAGAGTGTATTTTGCAATGGGACTCATTCCGCATGGATGAAGCTGCAGCTGCTATCAGCTATTTAACTACTTTCCAAGAATTTTGATGGGAAACTGACACACAACAACAACATTTTGTTGATCATCCTACCATTTTAAATGTTATTCTTCCCGCAGGATGAAATGGCAAGTAGTTTACGTTGTAGAAATATTAAGCGTTTTACACTATGGTCGTAGCCATTGAATAAAATGGCAGAAGAAAGTAAAAAAACCCTCGTGCACTCCTTAATTCAACCTAACGTTAATGCTATTGTGCACATCTTGTTGTCAAATGATTATTTCGTGTCCCATGCGTATGTTTGTGTTCATTTTTTCAAATCTTCCTTTTCGCTTTTGTGTGAGCTGCCTAATGACTCTAAATGATGGCTGGATGCCACAGCTTTTCCAAGTATAAATCTTCATTCTAAACGATCGCGAGTAATTCCTTTTTCAGTTGTGATAGACCAATATTTTTTACCGTCATGATGATGTCGTCTTTTAATGAATGGAATATTGCAAAGGTATGCGTGTTTTATTGTTGGGACAGTGCGGATTAAAGGGCATTCACGATGTTCAGACACTTTCAGGGGATGGGCAAATGGGCATAAAAACTGGTTGGCAGTAATAGGAAAAAGCTGTTGGTTTTTGTAACCCCAGAAGAATCATTTCAAAGACTTGTCGTAGTGGAACCTTTTAGTTAGTATATGAATATCAGTTCAAAGCTGAGCCCTACAATATCTTTCTGTTTTCGACTGGTGAAACCGTCAGTTTTTCGCCAAAATGATCAATGCAGGTCCATAAAATAAGTATCCAAATTTTTGCTATAGTTGAGAATAAAGGGATTGCCAGTTTGTAGTATTATTGAAACTGCCAAGTTTAACATTATGAACATCGTACGTCGCTTAAAAGTTGTGGCAAATGGCCTGTCTGAACAGTTACAAAGTTATTTCAACAGAACACCTTTTGTAAAGCAATCAAGCAGCCAAGGCATTAGTCACCCTATTATTACCATGTCGAAAGATATTGGCCTCGGCTATAAAGGAACAGAGAAGCCAACGACCACCCTTTTTCTCCCTATTTGTCTCACCGAATTGAAAACTCCTTGCATTGGAAATTGGTGTAATAAAAAAGGCGATACGGCAGCTGCAAACGATGTCTCATTTCAATTCTAGCATGGCAACTTTAGCAATATTATTCTGCATAATGGCAGTTCGAACATTGTGAAGTTCTAATAATTATGCTTTGACGAGGAGTGCAAAGGTTATCGTTCACGATTATTCTCTTCGCGACTTCTGTGCAACGCACAACCAAATTTTCAATATGTTGCTTAAATTTTCGTCAACTAAATGGTAAAGACGATAGATGATCACAATCATCAATATTACACGTTCTTGCAGGCCTTAAATTTGCCAATCTTTTCATCGTATCACACACAAAAACTGTTTATAATTACTAGTTATGTTAACATCATGTAAGTTGAACGTTTAAGATCCCTGTCCGTCCCTCCTTTCGGTACATTATGCGTTAAGTCATAATAAACAACTGATGTGTTCACGGGACCGTAAAGTTATTCAAAAGCGAGAAAGAAGACGCGAAGAAACATAGACTGCTTTACGACAACTCATGAAACACTGTTTGTGTGAGAGCAACGAAAAATAAGTGCATAGTGAAAATTTTCTTATGAAATTATCATTATCCCTTTGATACGACACAGTCTACGCACCCATCTGATTTATTTATCTTTTGAAGATGGAAAACAGTAGAGCCTTATAGTATGTAGCATGTATATAAGTTTTAAAGCGTTACGCTTTAAAATTATGCTTGGGAAGGTTCCAGTTAGTTATCAAACTCGCCTCAAATTAACAGTCAGTTTTCATGCGTAAGATGTTTCCTTCGTCTATATACAGTACTTGATGCTGATATAGAGTTCAAAAGCTATTTACATGAGCCATTCTTGCATTATGTTCATCCTAGTCTGATCACTTTTCTCTTGGGACGCAATACTGAGCCTTGTCCCACCTTAAGTTGACTACGAGATAATAGATATTGCATGTGTGTTCACCAGTGAATTTTTCGTCCCCTTCTCATTTTCATCTGCTGCGTTTATAATCAAAAGTTTATAAAAAACCGGATAACAAACTATCATATCTTGTGTGTATTAAATAACATCAGCGTGCGAATGAATGAATTTGCCTTTCATTTGCATTTTCGCATCTCTTGTTGTCGTCCTCACGCCGTATCTATCCAACTTACCTCCCTAGGGCTTAGTCAAGAATCAAACCAATTCAGATATTGTGGGTTCAAAACATTACCTACAACAGAGAACACAATACAAGATGTGAAAAATGGAAGATTTTGTTATGGGCTTGGCTTTTTTAGTTCATACTCTAATGCTTGGAGGATATCCTCGCTGCTGATTATAATAAAACGTTACGAGTTTCATAAAATAGTGCCTCATTTGTGCTGCAATGTAACTATATGCAGCGTATGAAAATGTGCGAGGAGATCTAAATGTGAACTTGGTTCATTTTTTATGAGAGTATTATATTAGTATTGATGATGATTATAATCAAGAGTGTACCATGTTTCCGTATAGTATCAATTTCGTTTTGGTAGGGAAATTGAAGTTGCAGGTGGGGCTCATCTACTCATCCATATTTATTTTGTTGTTTCCTCTTTCCAAACCCACTTAATATTATTATATATTTCTCCCAACACTCGACTAGTTTACAAAGGTGAAGCAGCATTGTATTTAAAAGGATATTAGCATGAATGCAAGGCGAATTTCAAACATGCCAGTTGCCCTTTGACTAGCTTCTTTTATTTGAAGATGAGTGATCGCCGAATTGTTAAAGCTATTCACACTTTGACAGACGGATGCGTGCAAGAAGAAGCAGGAGGATTATCGTACTGATGATAATAAAAACTGTTCATCATGCCGCGATATTAACTGAAGTTATCGTTATCAAATGCATTAATACAAATGATGATCTTGCAATGAGAAACCGGAGAAAGGGTTACCTGAGGCAAAGTGATTAACCAACTTAACTTGATTTCTCTCAAATCCGGCTATCCTCTCATTGTCTCAACGATCTCTCATGTCATTGTTTATTATTGCAAACAGCCGATTGTATCATGATAGAAAACGGATAAAGTGGTATGTCAGCAATGTCATTTCATGTAATCTATTGTTTTGTAGGTTATTCTATGCGAAATGATCGCTATTATATTGTCGTTGATTTCAAAATTTCTCGTTCTTTGTTTAGTAGCCAAGTTTTTATGGAAGAGCCACTCATAATACCTCGTAAAGATTTTACGTTAAGCTGAATTCCAGACATGAAACTTGAATGAATTCATCACTGATATTCATCTATATAATCTCGATAAAAGGTTTTAAAAAGTTGTTCTTCCTTGTTCCTTTGTATCAGAACGTGACCGTCGTCTGCGTAGGAATTCACTAGAACTGAATAATACATGTTCTTTAAACCTAACTCTTATACTTCCTGCAGTGCTGACTAGTTAGAAGCGTTCCGATTTTATTTTGTTGCATAAACCGAGCCGGTAAAGAAAATGCCCGTAGCTTTTAACTGCAAGACGAGGATGCAATGCTCGGACAATCTGTTAATATGTTATCTGTCATTAAAATAGCAAATGACGAATTTAGATACTGCAGAGTTAGTTATGCATGCTTAGTCAGCAAAAATATCATCTAGCAATCGTAGCAAGTGTTTCCTAAAGCGTGACGTGACATGGTTGTCATCGAAGGAAATACATATTAACTGATTCACATGTTTTGTAGGTTGGCTAATTGGGACTTTTTGATCATTGTCTTCCTAATTCATGTGCTTAATATGTGATTAGTAAATTTGCCTATGGGAATCGAATGATCCGTCTGTCAGCGCTAGTCCTACAATCTATCTGAAGAGAAGTGATGTAAAAGATGTATAACTTTCGTTACATGTTCTATTCTAATGGTTGGGTTGCAATTGCAATAAGCTTTCAGTGTTTAATTCAGCTTCAAATAGGCAATAACTTGTTCAATAATGGCATAATGTTGGATGGGATCCGAATCACATAAAAAATTAATTTCAAACAATATGTATGTGGCCATAATAATAATATGATGACTTGCAATTATGATTCACCTGAATTCGTTAAGACAGACGGACAGACGGACAGACAGACGGACAGACAGACGGACAGACGGACAGACAAACTCATCGATATCATTACTTGCTGAACATAGTTCAGCTACGTAATAAGCTTTCAGTGTTTAATTCAGCTTCAAACAGGCAATAACTTGTTCAATAATGGCATAATGTTGGATGCGATCCGAATCACATAAAAAAATTAATTTCAAACAATATGTATGTGGCCATAATAATAATATGATGACTTGCAATTATGATTCACCTGAATTCGTTGTTGATCATGTGTATTTATTAACTTAATTAAGTTATGAAGTTCGTTCGGCTAATTTTGAATTTTTTATTAATTTATTTTAGTGAGGATGAGCCTACCACAAAATTGTCAATGATGAATGCAAAAGACAGGCTTGCCAGCCCAGCGAGAAAGGGCTCGGTACCAGCTTCTTCAATTCACAACTCACCTTCGCTGTCAACTCGAGTAAAGCAAAACTCTGGAGGCGGAAGTACCAGGCCAGATGGAGGTGTCGGAGTGAATCCAAGACCTATTAGTGAGCTTCCAATGCCCACATCGAAATCTTTCGATCCATCGGACTCTGATGGGGGAACGGATAATAAAACTACACTCAAAATTCATCTTGTTGATGGAGGTTTTAATGTTGTTAAATGCAGTGATACAACCGATGTAAAGGTGAGTTATTTAAAGCTCTATAATCACTTCTACTCCAATTTCTTATCATGAAAGCTTACAAATAAAGCCCTGGGGAACTCACCAGTCTAATTACAGTTTTATCGTAGTTTTTATTAAGATCCCGTTTTCTTAGCGAACAACAAATTTGCCAAGAAGAAACAACCGGAGCCTTGATTCTTATGATTTTAAAGGAAAATAAATGAAGCGAAGAAAGGTTTTTTAAAAGAACAAAATAAACTTTGTGCCAATAAACAAAACCCGCTCGTTGCTTTCCTTCATACTTCATACATCTCATTTGATAGCGAACAAATATACAGATTTATCCGATGGTACTTTCTCTGAAGGTTTTTCTTGTGATTACGCTTGCTATTAACTTCCCAGACCGATACACCCATATATTAAACATGCACCAAGAATCTTGATTTCCAAAAAGATTTTAGTTTTTTCGGTGTATAGATTTCGAATCACTTTATATGGAAATGATATTATGCATCCAAGTATGCGCCTCAATAAAGGATGCTGCCGTTTCTCACAAAAGTAAAGTACGCACGAATATCCTGGTGCCCAAGCACTTGCAATAGGTGTGTGCCAGAGGAATTGCGGTCTGTTTTACGTGTGACATGACCTGTATACAAACACTACTGTGCCAAATACAAACTGAGGTGGAACTTTACGTGTAATGTTGAAATCGTGTATAAGCATGAACTGAAGATTCGGGAAGATTCTCAATTCCAATATTTTATTCCCTGCACGTCAAAAAAGTTCTTATGAGTTTTGGAAGCAAGGGGAAGTGGAATTGGACAAGGGGAACTTAAATGTGCCCAACATAAAGATAACTTCATCTTGAACAGTGTTTTTCAAGCGATTCAGGATTTTTTCGGGCCAGTCTAAAGAAAACAATAAAAAACTATACTCTTTCGAATAAAACCCTAGATCAGATGGAAAGCGAAATAAGACGAAGATAAGAATTGAATGAAGAAAATCTATTTTTGAAGATGAACTTTATATTGTTCACTCGATAGCACAAAAATCTTTTTGAACTTAGTTTCTCCCTTAGAGTAAGAATTTGAATCTTTTTCTTATTGTATGGTTTCTCCTCAAAAGCTACAGCTCGATTTTGGCATTTTCTGAGAAAGGGGAAAATCTCATATAAAGGAAGGAAGGAATTACATATGTACAGAAACAAAATTTAAGAACCTGACAAGCTCTCACAAACTGGGTGATTTGACGTTGATGTCATTAAATCAATATAGATTTAAGGAATTCCACTTGAAAGTTTACAAGTTTGATTAAAAATAAATCTTTAAGGTGTATTGTACCCTTATCCGAATAAGAACATGCTCTCATGCAGTAATGATTTACAGAGATAAATGGGTTACCTCGAGTCTGTTTTACTGGAGTAAGAAGAAAGGATTTCATAAATCTCAAATACACTTAAGGTTTTCGGTTTACTATGGCCGTCCGATGTAATGACAACAAAGATCTTCTCTTCTTCCAAAAGCATGGGAAGATGGAGGAGGTTAGAAATTCAATTCGTTTTGTCCGGTTGAGTTCATTAAATTAGATTCAGTGCTTCACAGCGGGATGTCTACCTTTTTACCAGCCGCACAATTGATTGTGATCCATTTTATAATCTTCATACCTCACAATATCACTTTAAAGCCTCCTGATTATTGCATTCTATGACAAAGTTTTTTTATAAAAGACTCACAAGTGAAATGGTTGAATAATTCTACTCATTTTTCTGAACAAAATCAGTTTTCAATTAAATGCTTTTGATATAAAAAATACTTTAGTAAGTTCCTCTGAAATGTCTTTTTCTTCATTCTATATCTTGCGGTGGATACGAAAATTCTAACTTATGAACTTTTCTTAATATTTGTAGGGTATAATTCAACTGCTTACATCAAGACTGGCTGCGTCTACCACGCGAGCGTACCAACATTTATTTACGTTACGGCTGAGCCATCCCGAGACCAAGGAGGCTTACTGGCTTCATCCTTATATGACGATATATCAAGTAAGTTACCAGAAATCAGAGCGTGAGTATGCGGCTCTACTCTGATAAGACTTTTCTTCCAAGCTCATTTCCATTTGCCTCATTATCATGTATTCATTTGAATATTATATTTAAAATATTCAATTTAATTCTTAGTTGAGCCAAATTTGTACTGACAGAGTTGTTTAACGACTGAACCAAAAATCGACTGAATTCTATTCAGTTATTATATTGAAGTAGGTATCATATTGAAAAAATGGGATGTAGTTGTAATCAGTAATCATAGCCGTATGTCACAGGGCGAAACAAATAGGTAGGTAAAAGTAACTGACCGAATGATAAGGTGAAGCAATATTCAAGAGATATAACTATAATTCGATAAAATTTACAATATCTATCTTCTTGTTACGAAGAAAGTTATTTTCATTCTGTAAAATAGAGTCCAATTTAAATCAGCCACTTCAGACAGTAAAAAAAACTCATGTTCGTTCATCGACCCGCATAGGTGGCATAGAAGCCCTTTGTCTGAATTGAAGTTGCGTCCTTATTATTAAGATCCCGAGTTGGCAACTCAATACCCCACAAGTGCTGCAACAAAAGATATACTTGGGTATTAATAAAATAATTGAGACGACTTGAGCATGAATTTCCTTTATATTCGAAGGATATCACTTCTTTCACCGCATCATTCTTGAAAATATTGCAGTGGAAGCATAAAACATTAACATTATTAACCTTATTCAAGGAAGAGTTTGAGTTGAAGCAAGACAAATGCTTTTGATGATTAACGGAACACTACTTCAAATGTTCTTTTGTATTCTCACGAGTACAAGTGCATTTTTATTATCTAGACCGATCGATTTTACTACATGCAAGCAGATTCCAGCTAAGTGATGAGCTGAAGTCTGTGAAATGTCTAAAAATGTAATAAAATACACGAAATGTTGTTCTTTACTATAATCAAGGTCCATTTCCTTTAGTTTGTAGATATCGATAATTCTTACACTCATATCGTCATATCTCTCTAGAATAGACGACTATGTGACTTCATTGCTGGTTTTCCTTTCTCACTTCCAATAATCTCTCAGTCTCCGTTTATTTTTGTAGCATTTCTTACTTTAAAAATACAGATAAGAAGAAGAGCCTTGGAAAGGGATGGTTTATTATTGAAATGTTATTATTATCGGCTTTTTTTCTTCCTTTTTTGCCTTAGGTTCGGGAAAAATATGAGAAGAAGCATCCAAGTACCGAATGGAGATACGAGCTTCGGATCCGCTATTTCATTTCCGACTTGAGGGATCTTTACGAGAAAGATACTGTAACATTTCATTATCTTTACGATCAGGTATGTATGTGCCATAACGCTATTCTATTTCCCCTATTCCAGCTTTAAAAATATGTAGTGGACGATCTGATGATACAATACACTTGACTGCATCCATTATATGTGAACTTACTGACTGACTGATGTTTTACCCGATTTATTTATTTGTTTACGTTATGGAGCTGCAACTTCTCTGCAATACTTCCATTTTTTATGAACAATATTCGTGCATTGGAGCTAGAGTATTGATATGACCTTTATGAGTAGAGTAGAAAAGAACTCAGAATGTTGGACAGAGAGTTATCTATCATATACCGGTTGATGGAATTTCGTCAGAACCCTTTTCAGAAACTGAGTTACCTTTGCTCACGAGCAAATCATCATCACAATCATTATTAGTTGATGAGTAGAGAAATACTTTGCTGTAAAGCGAAAAAAATCTCGTGTGAATACCAATGTTTAATCTGAACACAGATCTGCCCATCGGGGTTATGACGATGCTGATAACGAAAATGAAGCTGGAGAAGGGTTAGGTTTTTCGTATACGAAGGATAAAAATATAATGCATGAATCCATCATGCCGAAAATCTGAGGAACATGCTTCACTAGATTTTGTAATTGCAAGCCAAAGCGACAAGCTAAAGACTTTTTCTTAATTTTATAGCTGTCCCTGCACTATTCCTAGATGCTTTAGAAAAATACACAAAAATTGAAAGACATTTGCCAGAAGTTGCAGTGGTTAATGATCGTATCGTCAACAGTTCAAGCCATGCTCGAAGGGTTCTTTCAAACTGATTGACTGACTGAAGCTAAAATTTTACATATTTTTCATGCGTATATTTTATAGATAACGTGCGAATGTGTTCTATCACTCTATCAACACTCAGTAGTGATGATAATGGCAGTGAATTTTGAAAGCTGATGAGGTTTCTACTTTCTGTTAGAGAGGTATGTATGAAGAATGTAACTTCTGGTTAGCGAAATGTTACTAAAAACTGAAGTTAGGGAAGTTAGACCAAGGAGATTCACATTGTAAGAGGACTGTTGAAACATAGCTACTCGAGAACTGAAGAATATTGATAGAAATATGTAATATGATATGTTTGTCTTTCCTTGCTGTATTTATTTTGCCATTGTTTGGGATTTATGTAACTAGCTGTTTTAACTCTAAATAATGTCAGACAAAAGATAAAACATATTTCTGACTGCAATGTAAATATTAACTGTACATAATATACCTATATTTCAGTGATATTAGTGTTTTATAGAACGGAGCTACTGACAATGTGAGGACTTGTTGACAAAAGATTTATAAAGCTGGCGTTTTAGTGCTAGAATCAACTAAAAGTTTCTCTACTTTAACGATTTCTGTGATATATGTTCTTAATTGCAATGATTTTATAGGTAAAGGATGAATATTTATCCAAAGAGCACACCAGCCTTGCTCAAGACAAAGCTGTTCAAATTTGCTGTCTTGCGCTTCGCCATTACTTCATAAATCTACAAGACGCTGCACTCGACAAGAAGAGCAATTTCGATTATATTGAAAAGGAGATTGGTCTACATAAATTTCTTCCTGCTCCTATTCTAAGCGCAACCAAGAGAAAACAATTGCGAAAAATTATTCAGTCCAATTTCAAAAAGTACACGAATCTTAGTGATGTTGAGTGTATGATTCAGTTTTTGGAGGCAGTCAAAACCGTAGCTCGATACGACCAGGAGAAATTCCAATGCGCACTTGGGGTAAGTGAACTGTTAACCTTCAAATTATGTCTATCATCTATTAAAAAGTCAAGATCTAAGTTCATGAATTCCCTTGCATTGTTTATTGTTGAATGCCAAATTTATAAACATGTTGAAAGAATCCAAACAAATGTGTCTAACAAGACAATATTGGGCTGAAGTAATTACTATTATTATGCGAAATCTGATCACGACACTAAATCGTTCACTCTTCCCTTCAAACCAACAAACAAAGTCTAAAATGGTAGACATTCTTGTAAAGTTTTAATAAGCCTCTGCACCTTGCTGTGTGCGTGTGTGTTCTTTCAATCACCACATCAAAGAAAATGGTAACAATGTAAATGCTAATGAGCAAACTGTTTTGAATTGAAAGTGGGAGGATTTTTGCATCCTATCTTTATCAAATTCTGCCCGAGTCTTAAATTCCATAAAGGGCTGACAACGTGAGTTTTATTGTCGCTGAGATTTTTAAAATGAAGGAACGTTTACAGGAATAGTATGAGTTATGAGTGTGTAGGATGTTTACTGTCGGCAGTTATTGATTGTTTCTTCTATTTACGTATGCACGTTTGGTTGGTCTACCACAAATAATAGATTTCCCTATTGCAAATACAAGGTCGTAGATGTAAAAAGAATCATTTAATTTCGTGATTGCAATGTATGAATTGTTCTAAACATTAAAATTTGATAATACATTATTGTCAAAAAAATATAGGCTATGCATGCACAACAGACGCAGCATGGTTTCCTCCAGGACGAAAAAGTGTATTGAGTATTCGAGAGATCACACGAAATATTCCATTAATTTTTAATAGATTCACATCCATTTTGGCAATTTGTCTATTTATAAAGCTATTAATGTTTTCACATTTGTACGTTTAGTAAACATTAACTTCGTTGAGTTGCTCAACGTAACATTGACGTATAGGTACCTAACCACTGCTTGTTTACATTTTCAAGATTTCAGTCAGTTTTTGCAAAGAGTAATGAACAGATGACCTATATTGTAAAACTGCGTGGTCATGCAGTTTCAAGTGTGCATGTGTAAAAGTCATGTCACATTAGTTTGTTGTATCATTATTTTCCGTGGTTTATGCGCAAGAAATATTGCAGTTAGCAAGTAGTAGCTGTGTACGAATTCAAGTCAAAGGTTTAGATTGCAAAGAGTAAGGACAAGCTCATAAATATATGACAAATAATTTTGTTGCACACATGAAATAGAAACTCACGTTAGGCATCTGGATGTTCTACTAGTATCTTGTTTTAATGTGTCTACCACATTGCAGTCAACAACTCATCTAAATATTATACCTCCGTGTAGTTTGTAGTTACAATAATGTAAGTTGTGTTTTTTTAATGGCGATATGTAACACAAGTTAAAATATAAGTAAAATTGTATTGTACATCAACCAAATGACGAGTAGGTAAAATATG
>VICI01004083.1:0-11697 GCA_019593645.1 Akabosia matsudoensis
TACTAGTGCTTCGTTTTGCACAGTACTAGTGCTTCGTGTTGCACAGTACTACTGCTTCGTGTTGCACAGTACTAGTGCTTCGTGTTGCACAGTACTAGTGCTTCGTGTTGCACAGTACTAGTGCTGCTTATGGCTTTCGCTACTTTGCAAGTGTGTACTACCGCGCTGGTTAAATTAAGCTCATGTTAAGTAACGAAAGCTGCTTTATAAGATCGTAAGTGCTGTCTGTCTGTCCGTCTGTTATCACCAAATCTCAGAAACGCTTCGGCGTACAGACTTGAGACTCGGCACACTGGTTTGCGTCATTAAGAGAATGCGTGTCACATAGTTTCAGAAAAATCGGCCACACCGTGTTCCTGATAATCGCTCATTACTGCTACATTAAATAAGTGTGCCGTTTTGCACAATCGTAGTGCTTCGTGTTGCACAATTGTAGTGGTGCTCAATGCTTTCGCTACTTTGCAAGTGTGTACAACCGCGCTGGTTGATTGATTAGAATATGTTAACGAGCAATTGTAATATGAATGAAGGTAATTGGGGGCATTAAATTTCATCAGTTCAGTTTAGTATATTCACATCTCTGAAATTGAGAAGAGAATATTAATTAGGCGGGAGAAAATACCTACAACCGGCACAACATAAATAAATTCTTGTGTAGTTACATTGTACATAGGTCTTAGTAGGTTGGCCAAGGATCAAAAATCTCCAGAGGACATTTCTATTTGTACATCGTTTGAGGCTGTTGTTATGTGTTCATATTCCCTGTATTACATTTTACTGTATTCGAGATTTTGTCTCAAGCCGAGAAAAGTATCAACACTTGGTTTTCAGCTATTCTGCCTGGACCCATACACGTATGTTATTCTTTCAGAGTTGCCATTTTTTATCTTCTGAGAGAGGTGCAAGTTCGTGTGGGGGTTCTATTATAACATTGTTTGTACACTACCATGTTTAAAAAAAATAAACACCTCTCTTTCCAGCAAATAAAGTTTTTGTTGGACTAGTGTGAATGCTTCTCTACTGAATTACCCCACATTTTTACCCAGAGAAAGGCATACGAAGAACTTTATCGAATATCTCTTTCCCTGTCTTTCAGAGCGTTTCCTTGTACCATTTAGAAACGTTCACACGCAAGCAAATCTGATCGTGGGTTACTATCAACTACCCACACAAAATACTGTTACAAACATACACTTGTAGTTTCGTAGGTGTGTATGGTATGTAATGAACAGACTATTATCAGCCCAACATTTTTTCAACTTACCATCACATCCAGTTGTCTTTCCGCCTCAGCACTTTCACTGGGCTTTCTTTTCGAATGAAGCCGGAACCAAATGACTTTTCCCTTGTTTTTTTATATAAATTTTACACTTGGTATTGTATGTTTTGGCCATGTAGTTAAGAATAGTAAAGTAACCGTGAAACCGACTGAGAGGGTGCGCAGTTCGCAAACAGCTCATGTGAGATAGTCCAGAAGAGAAATATCTTTAAATGAAATTGTGCCAAGAGAAATGGAAATCGAATATACAAACCGTGAACGGGTACGTGCGCACGTTTACTTTAGAATAAAACGAATTGTCTATGAGAAAAAAGGAACAAGTATTTGAATAAAAAAACAGGGTCCATCAAATAGGTGTAGTAGTGGATATGTCTCCATCTTTTACTTTTTACGTTGCTGGTTTCATCGGGCTTCGTAATGCCTTATTTTACCCAATGGAAACAGATGAAACTCCAATTACATTTGAATTTATGGTGATTGTGATGATGATACTGATAGCATCTCAGTTTTATCTTGTACATCGTCCTTACTTTCGTTATTTTTTTTTGTGGAATTGCAGGTGAAAATGCAGTGTCAAACCCGATTATCAAGCTGCCTGATAACCTGGAAGGCCTAAACCGTGCTGAGCACTTTCCTAGTCAGCGGCATCGTTGGAATACCAATGAGGTACATCACTTTTTGAATTTCTATATAAACATTATCCTTTTTCAAGTCCATTTCATTCATAACATGAGTGAGAACACACTGTTCAACGGGAATTTTACATTATAAATTTTATACAACTAGATTCACACGTAGTTTAAGGAAATTGTGAGCTTACGAGTGTGCTACGAATTTTTTATTAAACGACACAAGCGTTTTATTGGTTTAGTTTCAATATTCTTGAACAGTTGCTAACGTACAAAGTTTGCTACTCCTTTAGCCGTAGAATAAAAGCATATTGTGTAATTAAAACTATGTAATTATTATTGCAGTCGTATGATGTAACGATTTAAACAAGTTTGATGTCTCGTGCTATGATGTTTGAACGAAATTTGGAACGTATAATATGCAAAAATTAAAAAAGGAATGTAAATTTAATACTTATCTGTGTGGTATCCAATATTCGATTCCATATAAGGAGCATAGTAAGATATTGCTGTGAAATTGTGAGGGAATTCCCCAAAAAGATGCTGTATATGAACTGTGGACGGAGAAAACACTTACGTAGAAAGTATTAAATTTATTTTAGCCAAAATGCATCTGTGGAACAAAACGATCAAGACGATGACAATTATGGACTACAAACCAACATAGCAAATGATAACAATGTTGATGACGACTCGATTTTCGTCCTTTTCCCCCGAAATGATGTCTAGAAAGCAAAAAACAGGGAAAGAGAACAAAGTGAAAGTAACTGCGGAACCACAAAATTAATGCAAGGACTATTGTGGTTTGTGTGTGTTCAAAGTTAAAAATGGTGAAAAGCAGAAGGTTATACCGTTTTTGCGCTCTTTCAGTTTGCTGGCTGAAGGAAAATGCTTTCTCGTCCACATTTAGTTCGTTTGTGGGTAGATATGGAGTAGAAAGGACGGATATGCGTACAGTCTATTTTCTGGTGGAGAGAATGAAAGAGGGAAATGGCATTCTTTGCGACGACCGTACTCAAAGTAGACACTTGTCTAGTACTTTTTGAACCTTATACTGGTATGCTTCAGTTGGGTTGAGTATATTATGTAGATATTATGAGGGCACCAAGGGAAAGAAACCGGGAACACTTGGCAGAGCTGTTGATTGAGAGCGATATCTCCTGAGAGCCTACTACAGCAGATGAGTTTTTGTAACAAACGTAGCATTAAATGGTCAATTATTATTATAGCCATAGTTGCAGCAAGCAGCATACGAAGCAATGGTAGTTTGAGAAATAAAGCGGAAGGCAAAAGCACTTGTATAGCCAACAACTTTCTCCACCAAGTTTCAGTAGGATAAAGGCTATCTGACTAAGTAAGCAAATTACACGCATTTTTTGTAAGTCTGCCCTCCAAGGAAACCTCACGAGAAGAAGCTTCTGTTCTAGGTTACTGCTTGTCATCCTCGTCACTTTAACTACCTAAGCTTGATTACATAAATTTTCAAAAGGACCCGTCAATTGTACTTTAGTACGTCCTTTACTTATGGACAATGTGATTTGTATTGATATTTTCGTTTTTACAGTTACATGTTTGTGCTGGGTCGTGAAAATGAAATTATTGACAAAAATAACTATAAAAGCAACATAATTAGATAACTCACATAATTAGATCTTAATAAAGGTATGAAGACGGGGTGCCATTTAGACTGGTGCAAAAAGTAGTAGAAAAATGTGTATTTGAAGAATTTTTGAACGCTCATGCAAACACGCTTAAGTGAAGTGCTGGAAATATGAATCAGCAACCCTTGCCAGAAGCTTCTCCTGAGAATTCTTTGTAAGTATGCTATTCGAGAAAGATAAAAGGCTGTGATTCTCATAATGCACGTATGATATACGAGGTGCATGCTAAACTTCATTCAATATCCATAATCGTCTCGGGTTAGAATTTGGTAGCAACGATGTTGGTAATCAGATCATCATCACAAAGTCATACTGATGTCCATATCATGATCGTCCACCAGAAGCGTTTCCTCAGGTCTAATAATTATACGGGAATAAATCTTTTTTATAACATGAATCTTAAAAACTGAATACATGATTCCAAATTTCGAGTTTCTTTCATGTCACCATAAAGAGTTTACTTGATGACCGTTTTGTTTTCCTGCGTCAACTTCGTCTCCTATAGCATATTTATTTATCTTTCTGTTGGCAGCATACAACGTAGCAGATTATTATTAGAATCTGCTATTCTTTAAAATATTCTTTTAATGTAGGTAATTAGACTACACTGGGAATTAGTTTTCTAAATTGCATTGGGGAACTTGGGAGTTTAGTTTTATTTTTATAATCGGCGAAATTGGAAGCATTGGTGATGACTAAGTACGCTGGCATAGGCTAGTGACTGAAACTTTAAATATTTCGTAGATTACTATTCCCAAAACTATTTCACTGCATTTCATCTTCAACTACAAACCCATTGACTTGGCAAGTGTCTCTTCGAGGTTGTAATGAAATGAGCACAGACTCACAGATTAATGTAACGGAGTCTCCGTGTATTTCCCATTGCTCATCTTATAACAGTCCTATTTGCAAAGCTTCTTCATAAGACTACAAAGTTAGCAGTAAACACGTGGTAACAGTTTTGATGGCAAATGCAACGACAAAAGAAAGCCACAAGTTCACAAATGCATTGGCCAAGATTCAAATCAACGAAAAGTAAAATATTCCAATTGTTACCGTACTAATGCAGTATCCAGTCCATAATTCTGTACAACTACAGCGGTCAAGAGTCTGCAGTTCCTAAAGTTGTCGACTTTCATGTTAATAGTGACAAGACAAGAGCACAAAGCTTATTCACGCTAAGAAAATTAATGAGAGAAAAATAGTGCGTCATTAAGCGATAAAAGTTCTTGACTTTATACGCATTGTCCCTGCCATTTTGATGCTTCTCAAAACCTACCTACTCACACTCATCCAACCAACTCTGACCTTACCAAGTTTCACAGCCATTATGAGGGCTATCACCAAATCACCAGGACATAAAAGCTATTAAACCATAGCTATAATCTCGAAGCGGAAAGTAAACCAGCAAAGAAAAAATACAAAAAGAAAACGAAAAATGAAAAAAAAAATGCATTGAAATGCCCTAGTTGAGAGCTTTCCAATGGTATAATATCATTCCCAAATGTCTCAATGCAAACACCAGAATGTTTACTACTGACATCGTCTCTGACCCTGCCCCTATCGAGCTGAAAAGCTATGCGAATCTTTCTAAGGGCCGAAAGCATTGCTCTGCCAAGATTTTTCCAAATCGGCCGAAATAAAAAAGTTTACCCCTGGCCCCAGAAGTGGCCGATTGGGCTGAAAGTCATTACGGTTCTTGCCAGTAACCTATGTATACTGTTACTGTACCAAAAGGTTAGTCCAAATCAGATCAAATAAAATTTTACCCCTGGGTTGACCGATTGGGCCGAAACTCGATTGGGTTCCTCCCAGTGACCACTGCAATAAGTTTGGTAAAAAATCTGTGATAGTACATGGTCTGTAGAGCCCCCACAGACAGACAGACTAACACATCGATGTCATTACTTGCTGAACATAATTCAGCTTCGTTATAAACGGTTTCACAAGTTCACTTCAGTTTGAACTTACTTATACTGACGGTATTAAAACATGCGATTTTCGGACCATGCTTAAAGATGCGTTGATAGAGAGGAAACATCGTAAAGAGGTCCTTGCCTTTGAAATGTTGGTAATTAGTAATATGATTTTTAATTTAAGTGTTTCTTTTGATTTTAATTAAATATTGCGACTTTCAGACACAAGAAGGAAGTTTTACTCAGACAACTAAAATCCAAGGCCGAATATTTTCAACGGCAGTATACCTACTGTATTAGTTACACAAGCCGCTAAATTGGCTAAAGCATCAGCACCATCATTGACAAAAAATGAATGGGTTACATATATTTTCCCTCGATAGCGTACAACTAAAAACGCAACCATACAGAAATGCAGTTCTTCTGTACCCCTGGGTACGTTACAGACTTGAATTGTATATCTGAGGTTGTGTCATTTTCAGATAATCGAGCGTACAAAATTGCAGGTCTTCCAGTTCGTTCAAAATTACGAAACAAGAACTCTCGTTAGGGAAACTTTGTACGTAAAAATTCATAGCCGCGTATTCCACATCACTCGAAAAGATTAAAGTATCGAACTGATAGCATCAATCTTAATTCAACATTTATCCCAAAGCTAACTCCGTCCATATTTGCCAGTTTCATACGAAAAGAAGAATATTATATAGAATAACGTCATTTAGAATCCTAGAATCGCTATCCGTTCAGAATAGTCGTCAGTCTTGTTCTGAAAAGAAATTCACTCCTTATAGACAACATAAAAGTACGACACGTAGAAGAACACGTTTCCCGAGAACTCAAGCCAGCAGTAACCACAAAACATGCTCCGCTATGAATATTCTTGTTACGTGAGGCTACTTAGATATCAGTTTTCAAATTAGTATAATAGAGTATTATACAATCGCCTACACTCTATATGAGCTCCGATGATGTCTAAATCGTGTACCAAAGTATGCTTACACATGACCATATTTTGCTAACACGAATTGTCATTTGAACTCATATTTACTTATAGATGGTGCCCATTATAGATCACAACCTTTTTTTTTTTGTTAAAATTTGTAGTGGTCGTATGTAGGTATGTCATTGAACTACGGACAATTTTTATTAATATGTACATCAAGATCGGATAATAAGAGATTATGGATTACAGTTACAGTTTCCTTAGCGTCATTACGCATTATCAACAATAGGCTATGTTTATTCATAGATCTAAAAATTAGCAAAAAAGCAGCAAACAATTTCAGAAACTCAATGCAACCATACCTTAGACTTCTGCACCTTCTTTACTTTTAAAAGAAATTTCCAATCCAATATGGAAAAATGCAACTTTCTTCAATTAAGAAACTTGTGTGTCTCGTAAAGACATAGATTTGAAAAACAACTTCTTTTTGCTTTCTTCCAAATTACAAGCTGGTACATTCATTTAATGCTTCCAAACACGCCTGAGAAACAGTTAAAGCTTATACAAAAACTGAGATATATTCCCATGCTTACCCTATTCATTCACTAGTCGTGCCGATTCAGATTAACACTATACGATAAAGATGAAAGCACCGGATTCAGGGAAAGACTGTAACTATTCAAGTTTGCAGTTGGAATGGCTTAATTCATAAATTGTGGGTTCATGAATATACAATGAATGTACAATCCCACTGTACTTCGTTATATTAGTTTGAGTTAAACCTAATAAGTCGAAATTGGTAAATGCTAGAAAAGCCATTTCTGCAAGAGGTTTAAGTTGCAGGCAGTATTTGTAATGATTGCCCCCAAAAAATCTTTCCATTTTAACCCATGCTGTCACATTCACAGCGTGTAAATCAAAATTAGATGAGGATTTATGCGAACACAAATCGTTTAATATAGTTTTCGTAAATGTTTTACAGTGTACGTACGTACACATTTATTTTCTGATATCACAATTTGCAATCAAAAAACCGAGAAAAATTGTATGGGAAAAAGTTGGAAATTTGTTTAGCTTAGATTGGTTTACATGTTGTACGGCTTTCCTTTCTTGTGTTTAAATTGTGTTCTTTCGTACTAATATGCGTTATGGTTAGAAATAGTAATCATAATTCAGAATATCCATTAATGTTTTACTTTACACTAGATGAATTTATAGGCATCCATTGTAAAGGAAACATATTTTGAAATATGTTGTCAGTTGTAACTCACTGCCCATTACAAATTAAAAAGAATGATATTTGTTTCTGCGATGAAACCTTTTGATATAAGTAATAATTATGGCTCATACATCTAACAAAAATTCAACTTTTAAAAGCGATTTGATGCGTGTTTTCTGAAGTCAGGTTCAATCGTTACATGCCTGGAAACGAAAAAGTAACGAATCGATAGATAATTTCAATAACTTACATGAGCATATTAGCATGTTTAATTTTTTAATGTACAACTGATAAATTTTGAATGTCATGAATTTGTCCGTTATTGTCTGTCATAAAATAAAATGTCTTGAAAATGTGTTTGTTGGTCGTACTGGAACTAGCAATGTTTTTGATTGTCTGCGTTTACATTGAGCCCCGACATGTTGGACTTGAGCTCTATAATGATCCATAGTTAAGACTTCGTCACAATAGTCCCCAACATCAAGACCACAATACAAAATGCAATTTAACTTGAAACATATATACTGGTATTGTGCGTTATCAAAGAATCTATGCCGGGCTTTATCAATCAGCTTTAATAATAGTAACGCTATGGGCACGCTACATGCATGACACCACTGTGAAATACGGAAACTAAACATTTCTGGGTTTTTTATCTTGTGTTTCGTGGATAAGCTTGATTTTTTTATATCAAGAAGAAGGTAGGGAATTGCATTTTTCGCTCGCCTTGAGAATTTTTATTCCATGTTCTAATTCTCATACCTCACATATCAAATATTATTTGGCATTTACATACAATGTAACGAGAATTATGGATAAGCAATCACGTGTAAGCAGTAACACCTATACTCCATATTCCTCATACACCACCTTAAACTATCGGCAGGGAATACGAATATTTTGTAAGATCTCATCGCAAAAATGAGGGTGAAACTCAGGAATCGCGAAGGCACTGATACATAGAACCAAGCTTCGCTATGAAAATGCCTCCGTAAAAGCCGGCTTACGAAAGTAGAAATTCTTGCTCGTAGAACACATTTTTTCAGGTTGCACACTGATATTTAAACTATAGCAACAACTTATTGCAATGTCCGCTATGTTTAGGCAAAGGTAGAGTCGAGCTTTATTGCATTTTTCTTGTATGAATATTATATTTGTGTTATTGTTTGGAGAGAGGCTTTTCGGGAAGGACTTGGTGCTTCTGGTTGGGCATCTAAGTAAGTAGTAATAATATCATGAACACACAGTTGGAAAATAATGTGAATTAGGCTCCTACTTTTTTGTTGTTGGAAGGCTGGATGCTTGTGTAAAAACGAATAAAAGCTCATATAGTTGTGCTCGCATTGGCTTTAGAAGGGAGACGAGGTATATCTCCAAGTTGCATGTGAGCATGTGATTTAATGTTTGGATTTATGGATCTGGGCGAGGTCGCAAACTTGCACTGGACATGGAACTTGGACAACAGCTCTCCCTTCCTAGGTTTCAGCCAAAAAATAAATTTTTATAAATGTACGCGGCTTTTTTATTTTGTTGCATTGCTCAATGGTCGGCCCATGAGCTGTATTCTTTGTCTTACGAAACAAATACCTCAGAGGTACCAGTACTACGTTGATTTACAGAGTAACGACATGGAAACTTTAAGCAAGCTCCATTGAAATCAAACAAAAAACTTTTATCCAAAAATTAACGTTATGGGCCCATCTATATTACTTATTAGTTAATCTATGGCATTGCTAAATATGTTTGACTTTTATCAATATTTTCGTATTGTTTATGAGCGTTTCATGAGACTTTCGGACTTTCTCTTACGACCTTACCACTGCTCATGTGATACACGGATTTAGTCCAACCACTGGTATTTTTTAAACACACCATGAAAGTATGGAGAGTCTTCGAAGTGTTTTTGTGAAAAAAATACTTACATTACATACTACCTCTTTGTCACTTCGTATGCTTTGCTGTTGGTTATCAATAAAAGTTGCTATTTTCTACCAGCAGAGGAACCGGCAATCAGAACAGTTTTGTTAGAGAATACATTCACAGAAATATGCACGTGTTCAGGGTTCCAGTGTTGGAGATAAAAACTAAAATATGAAGTGCGAAGCAGTGATTCAATGTGTGTACGTTTATAGCTAGCTGTTGTATGCTAAAAACATTCAAACCAAGGATTCCAGTTATCCTTTTATTGCTTCTCCAAAACTTTCATTCATTTTGTTTAACATGCATGTTTCGATTGGGTACCATATTTGCTGTGATCACATTCCTGTTCATTAGATATCATACTACACTATTATTATTCGCTTTTAGCGTTGTCATACCAAATATTAACTATATTATTTCCGAACTGTAAAGCGTATCTATACAGTTTCAAGTTATAAGCAAAGCTTGCACTGCTAATTTCTGGATACGGGAAGTGAATCCATATAATAGCACACGTTGACCTTGAAACGGGTAAAAAAGTAATACCTGTGAACCGGTAAAAGTTGTAATTTTTGGCAAAACCATGTGTCTCTTTTTCACCTAACCTTAATCTGACATCAAACATAAATGGAACATAAAATATAGTGTTTAACCACGAATATTACTTTGGAAAACATCTTTCGTCAAGTGATTTTCTTCCTTCGTGAAACATCAACAGCGAAAAAGGTTGTAGCACGTTCCTTGCATTTTGTGCAACGCAATGTTTCGGTTACATTGAACTATTCGAACTACCTATCTTTGGTTGGCACTTATCAGAGAAATTGGATAGAATTAATTGAAGAGAAAAACATTTTATTATAAACGGTATATGTATATTTGAGTTTTGACATGGACTTCACTACATGTACTAATGTAGACGAGTAACGTTAGTGTACTCACTAGTAAAATCCACAAAACGTGTACACGTAGAACGTAGTAGACGGTTAGGAATGTGTTTATCAGCGAGTGAGCTTTTTTCCCTTTTGGCACAAAATTGTTATTATAATTTCATGAGCGTGCCTGTCAATTCCAATCTACTGCTCTCTGACTTTTATTTCCTTCCTAGGCTATACTTTCCTAGCATGTGCTCTTTGAACTGTAATGTGCTACGCAGACTGAGCACACTAACTTTCACCCGTTTTCATATCTTCTGGTCGTCCCTATCTATCTCCGACTACCCAACCGGTCCAACACTCATTCTCAATCCGCTCATGGAAATAGGCAAGTGGGGTCCTGGAAAGAGGAAAATATTACTAGATTGTCTGTTTGTTGTTATTTGCTTACTTTTACTGCCAGTATTGCATCTGTTCCATGTTCCGTCTGACGATAATGCATAATATTTTAACAGGCATTTTCCGTACCACTGAAATAGTGATATAACACATAGGCGTATTGGATGAAATGCTGAGCTACCAACTCACTCAAGTGAATTACTTTTTTCATAATAAGCACCTGAACCCATCTCTCATCGTTTCAACTTGTGTGTGCTTGTAGATGTTCGTATCATATTTTGGATGGAAATCAAAGAAAATCGCGTTTTTGAAACCAACAAACAATTCCGATTTTGTATTCTGTAGATATTGTTCGGAACTAGAGCAGATGAGACACATTTTTCCACGAGCTCGATTTAAATCCAGTATTAATTTCTTAGAAAATGTGGTTCTCCTTATGCTCAACGTATTCAGTAGAACAAAGAATTGTGAGGAATTTTTCATGGATAATATTGGCTTTTAAATACCGATGTAGCTAGTGGCTGGATTCAAATAATTCATTCAATTCAAATCAGGACCTCTGTTAGGAGAGGTACGATATAAATCAATACCAGGGCTCCATCTTTCATGCAAGGTGTTCCTTTAACAAGTCAATATTACACGTTTTATCTAGTCATTGTGTTTGTTCGGTGTAAAACGAAGTGAAAATTCCAGCCAAACCGACATCCATCATATTTATCTTTCATTTCGAAAGGCAAGGGAACTTTTCCCTTTTTTTATTAGCGGAAACCGTAAAAATCCACTAAGTATATTTTCATGCTAATTTTGTGTTTAACTCTTTGAAAATATCTTCATTGTTCACCATGAAGCAGAGTGTCAT
>VICI01004084.1:0-11695 GCA_019593645.1 Akabosia matsudoensis
TGGGTATGAAATAAATGTCGCTATGCTTGATAGTAACACTTACTATGCCAGCCAAATGTCTTTGAGATTATGCTAGTGGGGTGTTCAGAAGAAACCACAGGTGACAGGTGATTCTACCCCTCGAATTTACCTTTAAAGTTTAAAGTGAATTCCGCTTATGAATATACCCTTATGGGCTGTTCGTAAGAGGAATTCAATTCGAACATGAATTCCGGCTGTAGATTCAGTTGTGGTTTCTTGTAAACACCCAAAACGCGAACTACCATTATCTCAAAAACATTTTGGTGGAGATAGTACTGCGAACTGTTCATGCATGAAAAGGAATTGTATATCGTCAATCGTAAACTAGCCTTAAAAAAAGCTGATTGGGAGCTCAACTTTATGCCTGCAATTTCTTCATCTTCAAGTGACATTTATTTGCCGGAAAAAGGTTCGAAAACGTGCCAAAGTAAAATTGATTGACGGCTTTGGCTTTCGTAAGCGTTTGCAACAAAAAGCGTTTCGAAAATAACTATTTTTTCAGGTCTCTAATTGCAAAAAGAAATTCGTCTTCATTTTACGATTCGTCAATTTGACTATTTAAAATTCGTGAGAATCGGGATTGGACAAAGGTTTTGCGTGAACGACATAAAGTGTATGAGTTATGGATGATGACTGATGACGATGACCATTCCTGCTGGGTCGTTACACCATTCTCCGTTTCGTATTCCAAAATTACTTTGGATGCAAACCCGTGAAACTAATTGATCATAAACACATAAAATACCATTTTTTTAGTAGTTGGCCAAACTATGATATTTTACGAACATGAGCAAGTTTTGTTTTTACTTATCTTAAAACTTGAATGTAAAAGAATGCAACTTGAAAAAGTACTTCCTCAAAGCATGACAAAAACATTGCGGTATTCACTGCTTATGTGGTTGGCTACCAGGTTTTTTTGTGCTCCAGTCTTCATGTGATATTGATATACTTCAAACTAAAAACACACACGTGAACTTCATCGTCCACTATTTTCAATTGCATGATGATGGTTGCCTTCAATAATGTGTTTTCATCAGATGATTGATGATGATGTTTCGATGATCCTTCTTTTTTTCTGTCTCAAGAGTCAAGACGAGTGGTTACGTTAACGAAGAAGAAAAAAAAAACTCGTCAGAAAGCTGGAAATTTGAGTTGTTAAATTGCAATGTAGGTGATGATATGATGATAATGACGTAAGAGGAAAAAAAATATATGATTACCTCATTTAGCATACCCATTTTGAATATGCGTGTTTAACGCTTGCGGCAAATAGAGAAATAGCCATTACCACGTTTGTGTTAAAAAAAAGTCCCAAGTTGTAATGTAACATATGTGGTTAAATGCGTGCTACTGTGATGATATGTAGTGCGATAGTGCAGAGATATGAAATGCAGAATAAATCGACAGCTACTATTCAAAACAGTTGCCAAGTCGGATTGAACATGATCGTGATCGTCATGTTGAGAAATACCTTTCAAAATAACATACTGTTCAGTGATAGATAATGATAGCCTGGTCGTTCGTAACTCGCAGTCGCAGTTGTTGTTTTTTTTTCTCTTTTTCTCTGGATAAAATATAAGCGAGTTTGAGACGTGACCGTATTCATAAGCATGGTAATTATTTTGAAAGACGTTTAGTGTTCCTAAAAACTGTTTACGGAGTATACACTGGCCTAAAATCTATTTGTTTGGTGGTGGTATTTTACCAGAATATTCCACGGGGGTTGTCGAAATCTCAACCCCGGGCTGCATCCACAAATAATTTTGAGCACAAAAGTGACGGTTTCAGTCCACTGAGGAACAATGGTGATTAGGAATGGCAGAGATGGCGATAGCGTGGTGAAGTGTGTTGAGAGGCAGTTGCGCAATATCTCATTTGACGGGGAAAATGGGATAACGTCTCGAACTCGGTACATGTCCTCCTCAAACGCTTCCTTGCATAGTAGTAGCACAGGGTTTTCCAGTGATGAGGATGACATTTGTGGGGGCTACAGAAGCGCGGATGATGCTGTGACAGCTCTATACCACAGGAGGAGAAAGCGATCTGGAACCTGGCCGTAAGAACTGTTTTTACTAAGAAATGGACCGTTTGGGTATATCAGTATCTGGCATCTATTGTGTTCTTTAATACACGAGAATAATTATGTTGGGGACTTCTGAACATTCAACATCTGTAAAACTCGGTAGAGACAATGGCAACAAAGTTATTAGTGAGCATTTGGATAGCATTCTTCGTTTAGCCATTGTGAGCAAATAAATCAAGAAAACAAGAACATAAAATAGAAAGTACTCGCGTTGGGTTACACTTGATATTTTCTTGGAAATCGAAACCCGTTAGTGCTTAGCGCAATAGGGCTTTCCAGCCTAAAGACAAAAGCGGGAAAGTCGCATCTAATATAGTTATATAAGCATTGTTTGTAACTATGTAGGAGTGAGGTGCGTAAACTAAATTCAAAATGTGAATGTGTTTAGTAAAAATCAGATCCATTTTGGGTTCACAACTGGGCATTGTAAATCTAAATCGTTGTCATAGGAATGTCATCGGGTTTAGACGTATGAAGCTGAGGAACTCATTCATTCTACAAATAAGCGTCTTTTCGGTGCTTTGCTAAATTATAAGTTTATGGACTGCTATATGATTCGGTCCCCAAGAGGCCATTATCAAAGTAATGGAAATTATGGCACGTAATGCATATTAGTATACAACTAAACTCATTGCACTAATAAACTTATGTTATTGTATTTACATTACGTATGTATGTATAAAGTAATTAAGAAATTGTCTACTTATAGTTTACATATACGGTATTATTTACGGTATTTATTGCATAGCTTTGAATAACTAAAACTCAATATTATTTTCTAATAACTCACGTTCGCTTCAAACTTGTATCTGGAAACTAAAATTAGTCTTTATGGCACGCGCCACTATTTTAGGTAGCATGTTTGCGTCACGCTCTTGTAACTGAGATTGCTCTTTCAATTACCAATGTTATATGGTTTCACTCACACTTGATTTCAGTATCAGTAAGGCCAAAGGTTAATTGTAATATTGATTACTTTGCAGGAGGACCCGATCACTGAATGCGCCCTCTCCGATTCAACAGTTTGGACCATGCGGACGAATCATGAAAAACTCAGCCATGGTGATGTAAGTGCCAAGATTTACTAACTTACCTATATTCTAGTGAACGTCAGAAAACATGTGAATCAGAGCTGATGGTCGGTCGCTTATAAATCTGGGATCATGAATATATGAATTCGGTACAAACCATGAAAATAATAATTATGAGCAGAGTCACCATGTATTAAAAATAATCCACACAAGAGAATAAGGACATGGTTGTCAATATATTGTCAATAGTAAGTAGCTAAGTCTTTAGCAAAAGACCAAGTTAAAAATTTCTTGAGGAGCTTGCCTAACTTTTTAGGTACTGATTACTGTAAAAGTAAATCCCCTGACTGAATTAGTTATTGTGTTTAAGCTGTCACTATTTTCCTTGACACATTTTACTCAACAATTAGGGCAGAAAGCAGCAGCATTTTTCAATTCTAAACAAAACGTTCTATAGTCGGCAAATTAGGTTAACGGGAAGCTTATCTGTTTCATAATGTTTTGAGAGAACATCTTGTGAGACATTATCTTCACGAATGACCCTTGCGTGTATTCAATTCTTCTAGCTTTTCCGTTCAGTCCAGCTATGTTTTTTTATTTGCATTGATACAAGCCACTTCTACCTAACCAAACAAAGATTGACATGCTGCAACTGAACTGCAAATACTGACATAATTGTGGTAAGCTTACATATCGATAATAGCCTCAGCTATTACAAAAAAATATTGTCAAGATTGTTACCTGAAGTTACTACATAAGACACTTCATTCAACAGAATCTAATCAGTTCGGTTCTGAAGGTTTACACTCTTGGGCCCAAAGTTTGTATCAAAAGGAGTAATATCACTTTAAAATTTCATAAAAATGAAGCTAATTGAACCGGGAAGCATTCCTAATCGTAATTGGTAAAAAAAACTTTTAATTTTTTCCCATTTTCAAAGTTGGTAAGGGTCGATTTAAAAGACTGGTTAGAACTGAAGAGGTTGCCCCTCATCCTCGTGAAAGGAAAAATATGGTAGACTAGTTCGATTTGTGAGGTGATTCCTAGGTTAGGTGGTAATAGCGTTACGAATTTTGTCAATTATCTTATTCAGTAAGATAATCGTACGTAAGGTGTTCACAACGCTGATCCGAGCAAAAAGAAAATTTTTAAATTGAGAATTAATGATGTACGCAACAACTCTATTTCAGGCAAATCCAGGATCCTGCGTTTCAAAGGCTGACGTGGTACAAACCTCCTCTGACTGTGTTAGTCATTAAGAAAACAAGGGATGTTAGTGTGCTGGCCCCATTCGTGCAGCTCACACAATGGCTCATTATGGTATTTTAAAAATTGGAAAGTTTCGTATGAGCACTCTTCACTCTGCAAAAACATTCTCTAATTGTCTTTGTGTTTTTATTATCAGGAGAAACGAATGGTCGTGCATGTGGAAGCTGCCATATTGGACGATAAGTTACTGTCAGCAAACACAGAGTTTATTCAAATTCGGGACAAACTTCAGGCTTTCCGTGAAGGCCGAGATGACCTTACAGATAAAATCGACTTCATAATTTGTCTTGGTGGAGACGGGACGTTACTTTATGCGTCGTCATTGTTTCAGGTATTGTAATACCTTTGTCAGCTATGGATTGTACCAAAAATAGACTAATGCAAGTGTCATAATGATGTTTCCGTATACTTAACAGCAATCTGTACCACCTGTGATGGCTTTCCATTTGGGTTCGTTAGGGTTCCTTACTCCATTTTTGTTCGACAATTTTCAAGAGCAAGTCACAAACGTGCTAGAAGGAAATGCAGCTCTTACGTTGCGCAGTCGACTAAAGTGCACTCTCAAACGACGAGCCTCGATGGACGCATCGTTTAGTTCAGAAGTACCTACAGCAGGGAACCATGCCCTGGGCTCTGTAAACAACTCCGGGCATACCAATGGAACCAATAATCCTGCCGCGCAACAGCCTACCGGTGTTGCTAATGGGCTCATCAGTAACTTGAACAATGGACCAGCTCCCAAGAACTTTCTCGTGTTAAATGAAGTTGTTGTTGATCGAGGACCAAGTCCATACTTGAGCAATGTAGATCTATACATAGATGGAAAGCATGTTACAGTTGTGCAAGGAGATGGTCTTATTGTTTCAACTCCAACCGGAAGTACGGCATACGCTGTTGCTGCGGGTGCCTCTATGATACATCCATCCGTGCCAGCTATTATGATTACTCCTATTTGCCCACATTCCCTAAGCTTCAGACCAATTGTTGTCCCAGCAGGTGTGGAGCTTAAAGTAAGTCCAGGATAACTCCAAAGCTGAAATCCATACCCAAGATTTTCAATTAAATTAAATGGAGTAAATTTTCACACTTTTTGGTAGATAAAAATTTCACCCGACAGTAGAAACACGGCATGGGTATCTTTTGATGGCAGGAGCCGCCAGGAACTGCATCATGGTGATGTGTAAGTTACCTGCTATGACTCGTATACGTTATATAATGGACTCGTATATGTGAACGGCATTTCCTTATATTTTGTATAGATTGTCCGTAACAACATCCATTTTCCCAGTGCCGTCAATTTGTGCACAGGATCAAATTCAGGACTGGTTCGATTCGTTGGCGGACTGCCTGCAGTGGAATGTGAGAAAACGCCAAAAAACGTTCGAAAGTATGGATGATTCGAGCGAGGGATACGAGCCTGATTCTTAACACTTTAATTTTCCCGATCAATTGTTCCTTGCTTAGTTCTTATGGTTTTAGGCTTTGTATGTACCTATGTAATTAATTTTCGGCTGGTTTATCAAGATATTTTGGCGATTTCCGGTGAAAGATCAGATCAAAAGTTAGATTATAGTTTTAAGGCGATATTTTAATACGATTGTCTACTTATAGTAGTGTTTGTATGTTGTAAAAAGAAATATCATGTTTCGTAAAAGTATTAAATATGCCGTAACGCATTACTTAAATCCAAATCATTCATATTCTGAACTGTGTTAAAACCGCTTTACGAAGAAAGAGAAAACTGTATATATTCGATTATCTTCAGCATCCATCATTTCAGGTTCTTAATCATACGGTTTTTACAAATCAATCGGTTATGGAATATTCATGAATTACATAAATATATATTGCAAGCCCGCAATAAGCGGACTAAATTTATATGTTATGGAAGTTTAAGAGTTCGGAAAATAAATCAAGATTTAATTCTTCACACATACGCTTACTTAATCCTTGTTAACAAATGAATCCACCATAACGTAATGTTCTAAAGTAGAGCAGATTTTCCTACCAACCCGCCTTCTACTCATACGCTTTGAACACAATAACCTAAGTTGTAAGATATATGAACTATGTCTTTGTGCTGCCTATTTTAAAGCCTTAATGCTTCTGATAAAAAACTTGATTAAAATTTAAATTCCTCACAGATGCAATCTTTTTACTTCCAAGAAGGAACTGGGAAGGAATCTTGCAACCAAGACGGACGAATCAGGAACAGAATGATTGGACGGCATAGTTACGAGGTTTACATGCATGAAACTATGCTATTATGCGTAGTTGGCTTAGCCTACTTGGCTACAAGCGTTGGCAAATTTTCCATGAGGTCAGTGGTATACTGTAACTGTTCCAAATAGGGAACTGCAACTAAATAATGGCTTCACTTTATGCTATATGGTGCACTCCCTCTGGATCCAGGGCAAAGAGAAACATGATATTTTCGACTGGTGCTGTACTACTATCAACTTTACACACTATAATGTTACTGCTGTTTCTCTTAATCCATGTACCAATCTAAAGGAGTTACTTATCATACCAGTAATCGATTTTAAATGGAGTATTATTATTACTATCAGATATACATCAAAGATGCGTTTCTTTCATTTTTTTTATTTTAATTACGTAGCCAAATGTTATTTTGACCGATCTAAATTTCATTGGTATTCCTTCGTAATCGAGGTTCTTCAAGTAGTGTGGGCTTAGAAAACAAGAAATTAAAAAAAACTCTCTACTACGATTTATAGTACCTGAAAGCAAGGTAAGCAACATTTAGCATAACGTTAACAAATGCTGCTAAACTGATTTTTCTCGCTGAGACCGCGCAATATTTAGAAGGTCAAGTTCTTGACATTTACCCACTGGAAAAGATCTAGCGTAAAGTTATATTCGAATCCTTGGCGAAGTATTATGTTTGATAAAATAAAAAAAATTCTGCTACAATCGATGCTGCGAAAAGTCGGCATTCCGTAGGGTACGCCCGTAGACATAATGCACATTATGTGCCTTATCACCAGGTAGAACTAGATTGTCTTGCTTGTTTACATATATATTTTTTATCTATGCAGTGTTCTCAATTCAGGAATTTTGTTTATGTAAATCGTATCCGTCTACATTTCGCAAGATGTGTGGTAGATCATCACTACAACTGACAAAAGTTTAGTAGTTTTGCTGTAAAAAGTGAAAAGGAGGTGTTCTCCAGGGAGAGAAAGTAAAAAGATTTACGTAACTTTGCGATCCACAGCTCTATCGCCAAGCAAAGGTGTGAATGGTATGTGTGTATACCTTTTGCTGTTTGCCTCGAAGAAGCTGTGTTGTTGATGGGAGTGTTGAGAAGCTATGAAAATTTTAAAACTATCTTTATGTCGTAATAGAAAGTCTTGAAGTAAACGCGTTGTAAATACGCGAACCTATTAGTTGATGCCTGCTACTGTATCTATCGCATAAATGAATGTATCAGATTGGACTCGGCTCTCGCGTCACTACTAGCTCCAACTCTCTCGCAAAGGCTACGCTCTGCTCTTCCAATCGCCCTTTACATTTTGATGACGACGAAGGAGAAGGTGCCTTAGAGGTTGTGAACAAGTTTTCTCTGCGAGAAACATTTTTTGAACCGATTCGCACCGACGTAAACCGATCATGTATCCCGCTTTACGAACAATGAGGACGCATCAATTCTAGCTTCATCAGCAGTACCAGCATTCAACTGCCTCCTATTTGCGAACAAAAAATATCAGTGCTAAATTCTCACGATATAGAACCACGCGACACACAACAACATGGAGGAGCATCATCAGAACGAAAGCGTTGCTTTTTTTCTTCGATACGAAGGGAAAAGGGAGCATCATCGCTTATTATTATTATTGCTCTCAAGATTTTTCGCAAGGATATTATGTACATAAACTTGTGCTCCCTTCCCAGATCAGCAAGCCTTTTTCCTCCTACTGCATCACCACACGAGTACAGTCGCAAACGCAATCTGTGTCGCCAGCTTTCCCTTCTTTCCTTTCACTCATCGCTCATCTTCTGTTGGTGATAGGTCGACTTTCCTCCCTTATACTTTGGTTGTTTTTGATTGAGCGAAGACTTGTACAGCTCGTTCAAGTTGAATAAAAGTCGGACATAGCCATACACCATATAACTCCATTCGCCATTTTGTTCAGAGTATATCGTGGTACATTTTTTTTCATTTTTTAAAACAGGAATGCTGAAAGTCTCTTGAAAAAAATATCAACCATCTACTTGCTACATGGTTAGTTGTTTTGCGCGTCAAAAGTCCTTCGGGTGTATTACAACTATGTATATACATACATACCTGATAGAAATCGGTACTAGGTAATTTTTTGTCGTTATTAAGTAGTTCAGTGAATGGAAAAGGACGTGCACTCCAGGAGCATAGTGATATCAAGCAAACCTCTCAAAATCTTCGTGCGTGCTCGTACACTCCAGAATCGTGCAATGGCAGATTAAATTTCTCTTTTTTTATATTTTTCATTGCCTTTGGCTGGTATACTTTCCAAATACCATGTGTCGTAACAGCTCCTTTAAACTATGAGGAAACCCCCATGAGGGCTCTCGCAGCTTGTAGTCTTCTTGCATCATTGAACAGGGCGGATATAGAGTTAGACTTGCTTCGAAATTGAGAGGAGTGAAGAAACCATGAATTAACTTTTGAGAGCCTAAATTACGACGCGGTTTGTGTGAAGAAAACTGTAAACTTGTCTCTCTGGTTTGGTTGTTAGCACTTAATGTGTTCCGAGGTTAATTTCTTACTCGAAGGATTTATAGGTAGATATCATTTTGTAAACGTTATATTATCCGATGAGATGGACACTCAAACCAATTTATCTCGAAAAGAGAAGTAAAAACTCTTCCATCCCTTGGGCCATATTCAATAGAATGAATGGCTATCCTGCAGCCTATCTGGGAATAAAATGGCATGCAAGGTGATCCTGCGTAGTCTCAATCGGAGTTATTATATTTGTTCCTCCTATTTAAATTTTTTTCCAACGAGGCTCGCACACGAAAAAAAACATTATGGGAAACAGTTATCAATTTAAATGCTTGGCATCGATAGTTGTAAGGGAAAGTAATTTGCACATTTGAAATAATTATTAGAGCCGGGTTAGGTTATTTTTTGTTAGGAAAAACCACGTCCTGTTCATATTGTCTTTAGTTTTGCTCTGTTAAACCTCGCAAGGTGAAAGTACAAGCTACAAAGGAATAAGTTCCTCGAAATCTCAAATAATTTCCTTTGGATTTAGGTTTATGGATAAAAAGAATAGTTCTTTCGATACTCAGTCGTTTGCATTTTTGATCAATTATAATTACCTATAACCAAATCAGTAATCAGTAGGATATTCCAGTGCCATGCCAACCAAGCCGGAAAGGATTTATTATTCATAATTCATGCATGCTTTATTTTATATAAGGCAAAAGTGATACATCTAATACTATGGTTTTTTTTCTCTTATATTTGTTTCCTGTTGTTTTGGCGACCGAATCAGCATCATAATCCGCGACGCTTTCATGAAAAATTGTGGGAGAACGCACATTAAAAACAGGAAATGATTACGCAGTCGGTAGTGAGGTGTTGTTGAGAGAACGGTGAAAGCTTTGGAAACCTGCCGTGATGGTGTTAAACAAAAATGGTGATGTGAAGTAGCAACATTGAAGCGAAGTATTAATTATGTTTCTGATACAAAAGTACACGCAATACAAAGCTGCTCAAGCTGAGCAGCAAAAGAGGAAAGTTACGGAGAAAGAACTGACAACGCTGAATCACAAAATAGTAAGTGAAAGCTGTTATTATGCTTAAAAGCAATTTTCACTATTCAACTTTCCCCATGATCATTACGACAAGAAGAGTGTCGTTTTCGTTGCTCTATACAATCCATGTTTTTTACATTATTCATTAATATTCTTGTTCTCGTAGTGTACGTACACTAGAATTGAGGTTTCCTTTTCGAGCCCAGATTATGCATGTCCGGGGAAATGTCATGGTGAAAGTTGTGCTTCATTTGTAACGTTACATTTTCGTTTTTCAGGATAAATTACTCACGAAGCTGGATGAGCATGAACCCGAACTGGCCAACCATCAAGATGAAGAGGTAAGGAAGCATCGACTACCTGATTTCATAATTCGCATCCATAATTGCTTAATCTTGTTGTTGTTAATTTTATCACACCACCTGAATTGTGTGCAAAGCATGTAAAGCAGAACATTTCTCCGTACTTTAAGTACCAAATTTGATGTTAGAACTATTCTGCGCTAATAGCAACAGTTTATAAAAGCATTCTACTTAACCGTCGAACTTTAATTAGTTGGAAATGTTACGAGATTTGGAATATTTTATCTCCTCAAAGTTTGCAGTCCATCTCTAGTCTAATGTTAAATAAGAATACAGTCAAGTAACTTTCAGCTTCAAATCCATTATGAAACGTCTATTGCCAAGCAGATTAACAATTTTAGTTCATAAGGTGACTTCAATCCGTAAAATAACTTAAGTTGCTATTTCTAACAACACTGAACAGTCGCATGTCAAAATGTTTTCACTAAAATGGAGAATCTAATTTCTAAATCTTTCGAAGACTTAAATTTTTTTGGTTATCGACCTAACAACAATTATCTTAAAAGTTACGAATAGGATTTATGAAAAAAATTGCTACTTCCACCGCCCTGATTTTTTCCAATAATACAAAAAAAAAAAATCATTTGTTTTGGGGTTGCCACGGTAATGCTATATACATAATTGAAGTGATATATAACAAGCTCTTTTAGAAGAAGAGGAACGAAAAATAAAGGGAAATGTAAACCAAAGAGATGTAATGCTTGATTCTCCTTTGATGTAAACTTCATTCCGGCTTTTGGAGGTGGTCAAGAACAAAAAGAGGATATTGGAAATAGTTTCGGAAACGTTTTCTTTTTAATTCCATTGTTTGCGTGCGTAGTCACATTTTTCATCAATTATTGATATGACGAATCTTGAATATTGGTAAATATATAATGTATAGATTCCCTATATGCATCCTGCGCAATATGAATTTTGAAGCAAAGTCAGACAATATCAAGATTTTCTAAAGGTCAGTTTCTGCATTTTCTACTGCATAAAAGACCCTTTTCCTCCCGTGTTCCAATTCAAATAGTGTTTCGTTTTTAGAAGAGTTCCGCCTTTACCATCGAATTCATACAAGCAGATATGTGTAGTTGATAAAATGTAATCTGGGCCGTCTATCCATCATTCATCATTCATCAAACATCGTGTAGTCACTTTAATTCACTAAAATCCTTTTCCGCTCT
>VICI01004085.1:0-11693 GCA_019593645.1 Akabosia matsudoensis
TTTACAAACAAACTTTCCCAACATATTCCCAAAATAAATCCCCCGTAAAAATAAAAAGAACAAAAACTATAATACTAAAAAATTTCAAGTTATGACCGTTTGAAACCCCGAATATCGTTGTTAAGTGTTCTTAGGAGTATCATTGTTATTACTAACTCCAACGATAGTTTCCAAATTAGAATTAACTGGTTTAACATCATCTGTCCATATCAAAAGTTTTGGGAATGTATCTATAAGTGAGATTTTGGAACATTCCATATGGAAAAAAATAACTTACAGTGTCGCCATAAGTATGAAGCGTGACCCGTGGGTTTTTTTGTGGCTAACTGTGAGGACATCTTCGAGATGTAGGTGGATATGCAAGAAGTGCAAGAGGTGCAAGAGGTGGTGGAGGTGGCGGAGCTGACAAAAAAACTGTGACTACACAAGTCCACACGTCTGTCAATGAAAAGAGTGTAACGTATACTAAATAGGAGTATAAGCTACACTCCTTATCCTAGAAAGACGTTTGGACTTCAATATGTGAGTCGAAAGATAAGAGTGTATGCAAATTAGATTTGATTATGGAAAGAGTGCAGGGAGGATCATCATAGGTATATTCAGCAGGATAACCATGTTAATAGTTTTTTAGTGTAAGCTAGATTAAGACTAACAAACCATAAAATTCTGAAACTGCGGTGGTCTCGTTTCATTGGGTGGTGAGAGTATTGCAATGTCATAAGACTTTTCTAACAATGAAGCGTAGACGATACCATACGGGATTTATGGGCCTACTTCAATATCAACTGAGTATGTAGGAGAGTTGTCAGTAGCACCTTCAGTCAAGGTGACGTTTCACGCCAGTGTTTGTATACTGTTCAATTCAATGAGTTTTTAGCAAGTTACTTTAGGGCTTCACAAGATTTAGGACGAGGAAAAATCAATTCTCTGAACGGAAGATTCTTATCATATCTAGCAGACATGGTTGGAAATGAAAGTTAATCTAATTGTATCTCTTCTATAACGTAGTCATGTCTTCAGAGGAGTAATATCCGCCTAAAAATAAAGTTGCGATTTGCCTTCCGTTTTATGAATTGACTTACGAGGAGTTTTACATATGGTCATACCATGATCTACAAAGCTTGACAATAAACACACACTAGCGTACGTTATTTGGCGAAACCGTTAGCAAATCGAGCGACCTTTCCTCAAAAGAAACACATACTATGTCACGTACATCCAGGATATTTTCTCAGATTCTCATTTCCAACTGCACACAGAAATCTACTTTCAAGTATGTCTTTGGCATTGGCAGGTATCTGTACGTACATATCGTTCGCCACAAAGCACTTAAAGTGTAGCAATATCTTTAACGACACGTAGAAATGCAAAATCGTTAATCCTTTCACCATCTGTCCCTTGTACAAAAAATACATGCTTCTTTTAAGACGACTCTCAGAAATTCGTAAACTTTTCTAAACACGCATAAACATTTTGTTTTCATATATCTATCAGTTGGACATCCTAGCATACCATCGTGTCAACTTTCCTTTGAAGACAGCCTTTTCACTTATGTCCCCAAATAAAATAATATCATTCTACAAGCTGTCATCCTTCACAGGAATTCCCTGTCCTTGCAGCCTAATATTCAAGAGTTCAAAAGAGCAGTTTGTTCGGAATCAGTTTCCTGCATCAAAGGGGTTTCGATTGTGGCGTTTTCAGAGTCAGCAGCACATTTACTTTCTCGTGAGAGGGAAAACAGCTCAAGTAGCTGATGTCTACAACAGACATCGACATCACTTAAGACGAAAGGGTCATTTCATGGGTATAAAAAGAGAACCGGAGAGGCAAGTGCAGAGACTCTGTGTGGATCCCATATCAAAGTGGAAAGTAGCTAGGTGATACGTACAGGGTGGCTCAAAAACACCGCACCGACTCATTTGTGCTTTTTTTTGTATCGTCACCTCGATTCTAATTCAGTTCTCTCGGTTCTGATCTCGAAGCGCACATGCGGATCCACACAGTCGACAAACATAATTTTTAATGTAGTTTGAATTTAAACAAGATTTTCCCGTATGACAAAAAGGTAGTTAGAAATAGTGCAATGTTTATGAACTAACCTGTATTTAAGAGAAGCACCTCAGTGACGAGTTACAACGGAGAGTTTACTACTGTGAACGCTTTTATGGACGTTTTTGGAGTTTGAGGTGGCAGTGGCGAGTTTTTTTAGAGGGAAGAACAAGGAAAGATGAAGTGCAAAGGGCAATCGATTATCTTTTAGAAAGGGCGATATTCTTGCTTGCTTTGCTGTTTTTTTTTCATTTCGTATGTATTTAGTCAAAAATCCTATCATTGGCTTGAAGCGAAAAGAATTCTCTTGAATATAACTATCAGCGAAACTTCGAACGGTATTTTTGAACTTTTTTTCCTCATGCATTTCATAGTATTTCCCACACTTACTTTTTTTGCATAATATCTTTCGTATCATATCATAGTATCTATCTATCTTGGGGATATCTTTAGCAGATCTTTAGCAAAAAAGAAATAAAACCTGCATTTAAAAAAAAATTCTTCATTCTTCTACGATGAAATTCTTATCCATTAGGGATCCACTACATCGTTTTACTATCAGTGGCAGTGTAAAACAGCACGTGCCATTTTGCCCCGTACCTTGCAAATTGAAAGTAGAGAGAAAGTTGGTGAAAGAATAAACGACGAAATTGTTTGCGTATTTAAGTCCCGTTGTGTGTTCCCACACCCGTTTCCGCATATTGTGAACTTCACTAACTTTATGTTGATTTTTCCAGGTGTTTACTGGGTCGGAGTTGATGGTGATAAATCCCTTGCGGATATTCTTTTACCTCGATACAACTTTTAAGATGTCGGACCACGCAACCTCTTCAAATAATTAGGAATTCGGCTCATGGAGTTGCGGAATAGGCGAACCGTTTCGTCTTGGAAGCAAACTGAAGTGAATTTTGATTATGGAGGTTATCACATCCGTTCTAGAGCACAGTAATGATTGATCAATGTGGAGTGTGTAGTGGAAATTAAAGAACTAATGTCGAATATGATGAGAACGGGTACATAAACTAAATTTAAAAAAAAAGATGTACAAATAGATACATATACACATTTTTGTAGACGTACAAAATGAATCATTTTTCACTTTTGGATAAACGTTTTACATTTCACATTTTAGTAACACAAAGCAGAACGGAAGCAATTCCGGAAGGCTAAGAACTCTGATACAAATATATTAGCATATTAATCAAGTTGAAGTAGCCAGTCAATGTAGAATTACTTACTTATTTCGTTCCATTTCATTCCAATGTTCCATATGAAAAATATAAAAAACAAAGATGGAAAACAAACAAACAAACAGAAAAATGTAATATAAATAATATACTCCGTTGTACGAACAAATAATAATATGACATGTTTACCAGAAAGTATGGAAATAATTATTAATGTTTTGTTAAATGATTATTAATGTTTTTTTAAATGATTATTAATGTTTTTTAAAGTGATTATGTGGAAGTATTAACTTTTAAGAGTGTAGTTGGGTTGTAACCGAATCTTTTAATTGAAACCTTTCTCATTTGAGCGTGACTGTGAAAAAGAAAGCTTAGGCATTATTTGTATGGATGAGTAGAGTGTTGACTTTTGTGGGTGCATTTTCCCCCCGAAGATCTGAAGTATCTATAGCTTGTAATAATTTTGAAGTTAAAATTGACATGTATGAATTTGAAATCCAATTTGAGTCGTTGCTTTCTTATAGTCAAAATACACATAGCTAAGTAAGGTACGCTAAGTAAAAGATGATAGTAGTGTAGGGCCGAAGATACTAAACTGAATACTAAAGCACAGTGTGAATCATTAATTAACAACGCACTCTGCCTAAGTAAGTAATATACTTGAAGGTACTTCGAGCTGAGGTTGTGTGAAAGCGGGACAAAAACAACTCGCAATCAGAAAGTCCCATGCGAACGTGAAAGGAAAAATCGATTCCGGGATATTGGATATATGGGAAGATGAGAAAATCAAATAGCATCTCTTGTGTTGTCAATCAAGCAAGCGAATACGGGATAAGCATTTCGAATATTCGATTTCACAGTTAATTTTGACAGCTAATATTTGTCAGTTTATTGTACAGCAAGAATTTCTATACAAGCAAAGTTTTCAATAAATGGTAAAGAATTTGGTGAGATTTTTAAAACAAAATAGCTTATAGAAAATATCAAGCTCATATCAAGTGTATCCAAGTCTTCCTTCATATGCTGTCGATTTTTTGTTCCAGTTAAAGGGAATTGGAAAGGATTTGAGGGTCAGTGGTGAGAGTCCCAAATGACTGATAATAAATCCCATTTTCTTTGCAAAATGCTCGTAGCTCTTTGTCGTAGTTGGTTTCCTTATAAAATCGGTTTTGAAGAACTGCCGGCTTCACTCTAGCTTCGTCGTAAAGCTTCTTGAATTCAGTTAAACTGTAACAGTTAATAATTCCTAATTGTTTCACAGTTCCTTGATCCACGAAGCCTTCAAATACTTAGCTTGAATACATTCCACATTTGTGGAGCCGGTTACAAGTATTCCAAATTACTATAGTTGAAACACCACGTTCATTTTTATTGTTACATTTTTAACTGAAGCTACGTACCTCCATCGTATCTCTGCGCGTCCTCATTGGTGAGTGCATGACCAAACTGTCGATGTACGTTGTGTTCAAGTTCCGCAGGGATGCTTGCAGACTCTTCTGTTTGACTGTAACTGGCAACTCTTGTTTAGGATCGTACGGAATATTCTTAGGATCTTGACCATCGACTGACGTGTATTTTGTTTGAATAAATAGCGTAATTAGAACTGACTGACTATTTAGAACTTAATTCCAAGCGTACGGGAAGCAAAAAATGTCACTCGAGTTTATTAGTTTTATTTGCTCATAAAAACCTCTCCAATAACCAGTTCAATTCGACAGACAAACCATCAAAGTAAGTTTTCACCGATTTCTTTGAGTCTCATTGTGCAAAGTGTGAAAAAAAATTGCCACATGTTCACGAAGTGAACATGTGGCAATTTTTTTTCCAATTCCAACTCCACCACAATTTCAACTCTTTCAATTCACAATCCAACGCAACGTCGTGGGATGGAGGAGTGCGGTTCGAGAAGTTCGAGTGGTCCGAAAGGTCCGAGAGGCTCGAACAGAGTTCCATTCGGGAGGACGGGCCGGGAATCCACAATCCCGGCCTGTGCTCTGTTCCAATCGAGGTGTTCGAATCCAATGAGTAGGTGCTCGAAAGAGGCCCGACCCAGCTCGCCGCCGGGTCGATCATACCCTCCAACGAAACTTTACCCGGAGGCGAACCGCACTCCTCCATCCCACGACGTTGCGTTGGATTGTGAATTGAAAGAGTTGAAATTGTGGTGGAGTTGGAATTGGAAAAAAAATTTAAATTAGATTTGAAAGGATTGGAAAAAAAATTTGAATTGAAAGAGTTGAAATTGTGGTGGAGTTGGAATTGGGTTGGAATTTTAATTGAAAGAATTGAAAGAGTTGAGATTGAGGTGGAATTTTAAATTAGATTTGAAAGGATTGGAATTGAAAGAGTTGAAAGAATTGGAATTGAAAGAGTTGAAAGAATTTGAATTGAAAGAATTGAAAGAATTTGAATTGAAAGAATTGAAAGAATTTGAATTGAAAGAATTGAAAGAATTTGAATTGAAAGAATTGAAAGAATTGAAAGAATTTGAATTGAAAGAATTGAAAGAATTGAAAGAATTTGAATTGAAAGAATTGAAATAATTTGAATTGGAAAAAAAAAATTGAAAGAATTTGAATAATGGTTTGGGTGGGAAGCTTCTTCTCAGTGCATGAATCCATAACTTTGGAGCACATGATGCAGGTTGTAGACATGACCACAAATATTCTCCTAGTTTAAAACTGAAAATAATATTTCTTGTAATTTGAATCATAAAGTGTGCATGACAAGAAAATCCGCATGTACCTATGAATGAAAAACTTTCAAGCATTTTAAAGCTAAGTAAGAAGCCTAAAAATAGCCTTATTTTAGAATGTAACTTATATTTCATAACTTTGCACGATAACTTACATAACTTATAACTATAACTAGAGTACCCATATAAAGGCAGAAACGGTTAAAGTTAAAATACAATGCTAGTAATATTCTTGCTATAGCTCAATTTCTGGCTGCCATTGATTATCTATTTTTAATTTTGCAACTTGTAACAATCGATCGTAGTATCGATATGTATAAAAAAGTCACGGGAAAGGGATTTTCAGAAATAACTGTGTTGGACTTTTTCTTTCCGGCATAAAACACTCAGAAAATCATGTCGTTCGTATTCCCTGTGTTTTTAATACATTCCAAAATTCAACCGCTGATACCTCCACCTTACTTGATCAACATCCTGGAATCCCGGTTAGATTCAAACATCTCTTACTCATATAAACGACATCGTCTTTATAGATACTTTTCATACTTCGTTCTCTGCACCGCATTGATGTTCAGCCTTGCGAGGCTTACTTGGTTATTCTTTCATTGGAAAACATACACGAGAACTCATGTCGACCAAGGAGTAATTTACATCATTTGCTTGTGTGCTATAATAATTTGTTCTGTCAATCTTAGGACTGTTGCAAGCTACCACGTTGAGTTTAAATACTTTCTGAATGAATGTCTAAAGATGGAACCAAAAGCTCCAAATTTTTTGCAAAGGTTTCCTTTAATTGGAGAACAAGATATTAAAGAACTGTTCATTTACGGATTTTCCATGTGCTTTGGCCTGTTCCCTATAGCCCTAGCAGCTTTACCCCTGGCAATCACATATGATCCTCTACAATTAGCGTTCGGAACTTCATATATGGTAAAAGGATGTGCATCAATCTTATAGGGATCCGTGATGGCATACATCACATGGATTTTTCTTTCATTTCTACTTCTTCTACTGGTGTCTTTGGAGGCAATGGATGCCTTTTCGACAGGGCTTTATTCGCAAAATGCAAATGAGCACATACCCTACAATTTTCTTCACTGTTTCAGGAGATATGTAACTGCTCGAATCGCGTTCAAAGTGTTGGAACAAAGTTCAACCACATTTCTTACAGCTTTAATATTTGTCGGAGTGTTGTTAGCTTCAAGTGGCGCTTTTGCTGCCTTAAAACTTCGAAAGTATTTGCATATTTTGACATACCTGGCCACACCAACGATTACGTTAGTTTGCTTTGTTATTGCGATCGTGCTAACATACCTGGCAGATTTGCCGCATCGGAAAAGTTTGCGTTATGAACGTTTTTGGAAACGACTGTTACTTCGAAAATATGATAGGAAACTATTTGTATCATGCTACCCTATTGGATTCCCACTGGGACCTTATGGAATCGCAACGGCTAAGTTGGGCATTATGATATGCGAAGACATAGTTAACAATACTATGACTATGCTTTTAATAGTAGGTGTAAGAAGTGTATGAATTCAAATTTCAAAACTTTAGAGGGCATGGTTTGAGGCGCGAAGGTCATTTGAATGTAAGTTACTAACTACCTAACTTCTACCTGGCCCCTTTGTTATGAATTCATTATGATTACGATTACGACAGTCTACCTTAATTTGTAATTATCAACCGCGAAAAAGTGTTCGTCGGTAAAAAGGACTCCAAATTTGGGGTAGCACTGGCTGCTTATACCACTTTCATTAGTTTAAAATATTTTCACAGAAGCTAATGTGGGCAGAAATAAATCTTTACTCTGTTTTATGCCGCCAGCAAGGCATTTGTTACGTGAACAGCTAGAAACTTTTCTCAGCGAAGGTTTGCCAAAGTATCCAACATGATTGAATTACTAATCATAGTCACTTTAGTGTACAGCGGAAAATGCTCATCACCAGAATATTTCACTGACAAGGATTCCACTCTTATGGAAATTTCACGAGAATATTCAAAGGTTTCTCAGAAAACCTCCAATAACTTTGCTATCGCAAACTTGGACGATTTCCTTTCATTGTATTCGACATGTCTAGTTCATATTATCAATTACAATGGAGTTGATCTATCCTTTAACGTCTATATTCCCATTTTACTTTCCCGATACGATGTTATCCATCTTCGATATATTGTAACTAGCAAAATATATCACCGATATCTCAAAAAACCTTTGCTAAGCATGCGTCGACGCTTCTTTCCAACCGAACGCCTACCAAACTCAACTACACCAATTCCATGGTGTACTAATCACCATATTGACTTCGAATGCTTGGACGTAAAATATGTAGACATGTCCTCTACATCAAAGCGGTGGTCTTGTGAAGCCCATGTGTACCTATTCCCACCCTCCAATGACGTGTCATTTTACGAATTCAGTCCAATAGCAGAAAAATTTCGGCTGGCTATTCCAGGAAGTTTTAAACGTCTGTTCTGGTCGTTTCAGCTTGACCGGCATAGTGATCCAAGCAGGCAAATGGTTCAAGAGACGATTCGCACCAACACACTATTGGTAAACCGAGAGCGCCATGATGTTTTGATTCATCATGATCCCCATTCAGTAACTCCTTGGAAGAACAGTTTAATGTTTCCTGAGCTATATTTTGACATGACAACACCAACGAATCGAGAACTACTTACTGTAACAGTAAACACTATATGCTACTTGAAATATTTCAAAGTTATAGTTACTAGGCTGACCAAAGTATCCCTTTTATGTCGCTACTGTGACGTTAACAAAATTCTAAAACCTGTCACGGTTCTCAACCTGAGTCATTCAACGTCACGAAATAAATACATCTTCAGGACAAGCATAGACTATCTTAACGGACAACCAGATAACATTCTGTTTCGAATATGGGCCATCATGGATGGAGCAGTTGGAAAAGATTTGGCTCGTTTTGGGGAGCCTATTCCGCGGCGATTTCAGCGTGCAGAAAAGGAAACATTATTAAGCGACCACGAGATGTCCCTTGAATTGGTTCGTTGGCGGATTGATGCACGTCTCTTGGGATCGGTTTTTCAGAACGCGTCATTTCTCGTTTTCCCGTTTAGCTGTGATTTCATGCCCAAAAATAGTGAGCATGGTGACTGTCAAGATTTTTACATGCCTTCAGTTGCTATTTTCTTCACTGGAAAGCAGGAAACGTCTCATTTTCGATTTCATTGGAGAGGATTGACATTTGTCAGTTGTGGAGATCCATCTGTAGAAAGTTTAGGATTCGACTTGCTTGTCAACGTGTTTGACTCCTGGACTTGGATATGGACGATTTTTATGATGGTGCTCTCCACGCTAGTGTCTTGCTACTTACTCGCTCAGTCAAAACAAAGCTTACGGCTGAACCATGCTTTGAAAATGGGGCTCACCTTCTATAAAATCTTACTTGAACAGGATGGAGAAAGAAGGCTAGAACGATCTAAAGTAAAATGGATCCTAATATGCTACATTTTAGCCTCCCTCATTCTGAATAATGCGTACCGCAATGAAAACATTTCACGGCTAACCTACCCATTAGCGCCTATTCCATTCGATACCTTCGACAGACTGGTTGAAAACAACTTTACCATTTACACTAGAGGTTTCATTGGAGGAGGATTCATGCAGACATGGGTCAAAGGGATACCTTTCATGGAGACATTTATGAAAGCGACCTCATCGCGAATGACGGAGTCAGTTAAGAAACGATGGAGAACGAAGCTACCTCTTCAAAAGCGAAGTATTGGGCTATTCACACGCAGAAACTGCATTTAGACTGCATAATTTGCCGAAAACATCGTTTACAAAGTCCTCTCAGAAATATATCGAGCATAGCCGATTGTTACCTGAATGGTATCGACTCTACTGGGATGAAAGTGGAGATTGTAGTGTATTTCAGGGACACTGCGATCCGTTAAGATATTGTAACAGGACAGCATTGATTCTTCCTGACATGGAAGCCCAGACAAAGTATTTCATGATGAAAAAGCAAGGTCACAAAAACACTTTCTTGGGAAAGAGTTACATGATTGAGGTTCATCATGGCGTCCAGTTTTTGAAATGGGTTCCTCGCGTTATTCTGCAGCGATTGGGAGGGCTACAAGAAAGTGGGATTGGAGAGTGGTGGGACACTTTGATACTAACGTTTGTTAGTAGACTCCGAGTGAAAGGTGGGATTTCAAATGATTCGCAGGAGCCCAAGGCCGCCAGTTTGCATGGAAACATTGTTGTCGTATTTATTCTTTACTGTGCAGGACTACTTGTATCGATACTTGGATTTCTTACAGAAACATGGAATGTCATTAGGGAGAACGTGTCAAAACGAAAGTTTTACAGAAATGGTCGAGATGGAGATGCCCTTTGGTCATTACACTTAAACTGGGTTAATCCTCTAAGCCTGATTAGCTGTATATGGGAGTAATCATGGATAATGTCTTGACTCCCGGAAAAATTGTGCAAATAGCAAGAAATCACAATCGGCAATGTAAACTAAATTGTGCACATTAGTTATTGTTTCCTTATTTAAAGAAAATATCCAACAAAAAGAACTCGGGAACGACTATTTCTTTTATGCACAAATACCAATGGTGGTATACAATGTCCCAAAGAATGTAAAATGGTAGCACACATAAAGACACGTCATAAAATTAATTAGAGAGTTAAGGTTTTTTCAAAAAAATTTGTTGGTAGCTTACTATCATTAATTCTTTTAGGAAATCAAGTAAAGAAGGTAAATAAGTACAAATCTAAACTATGTAATACAAAAGTAGTCAATTCCTTCCACAGCTCTTGTTAAAAGCCAGATTATTTGCAGATTTCACCATCTAAATGTGAAATGCGTGCAGACTGCTACTCTTTGGTGAAATAAATNAAAAGTAGTCAATTCCTTCCACAGCTCTTGTTAAAAGCCAGATTATTTGCAGATTTCACCATCTAAATGTGAAATGCGTGCAGACTGCTACTCTTTGGTGAAATAAATTTTTTTAAACTTGTAGTTGTAACCAACCACACACAAATGTATACAATGACTTGTTGCGACGATTCTCTTGCACATCTCTTGGTCAATTTTACGGTGAATTTCCCTCTAATTAAGTCCGCAACAGTGACCTACTGAAATGATTAAGTATGTATGCTGTATATTGCCACTAAAATAAAAGAAAAATTAGCATTAATAGAAATACTGAGTCCAAGACTACGTAGTTTTTGTGAGAGTTTTGTCATTAGATAACTCTCCGGTACAAACTTGGAAAAAGCACACAATAAAATCCGTCATGTCGAATCATCATGTCCATAGCTCAAGGAGAAGCAATGTCACTTACAGCTCAAATTCTTTCAGGGTTTTAAAAACTCGCCAACATTTAATTGTTTTTTAAAGGCTGATACATCTTATATGGATTACTTTTTGAATTCCCATTCTCCTCATTCTGATGCCTCTTGTATAAAAAAGGAATACTCGTCGTTTTCAGGACGTTACCTCGCATACTTTATTACGAAGGAGTCTGACGAATTTGTGTAGTCTATCTGCGTTTGTATGCATAATATGCGATGTTTGACCTATGGGACGTGGAAGTAGTGTGTAACGACGCAATACACACGTATGAACCTTTGATTGCCACATTATGGCTGATTGTCACACAAGCGTCGCCGGAACGGCCTCCGACCAGTATACCGGCGGAGACTGTGCTTTATTTGCGTTTACCTTAAGGTATGACAATCAAGTATTTCACCAAAATTGACATTAAAG
>VICI01004086.1:0-11692 GCA_019593645.1 Akabosia matsudoensis
TACCTACTGCTTGCATAAACAATTGCGTTAATACCCGAGCCAAGTGTGTGTGAAGTGCTTCATGCCGATGAAGTATCCATCTTAACGAAATAATTGACCAATCAGGAGCTAAATTTTTTTCAACGGTCTAATCAACGACAGAATTATTCAGAGATACTGTTTTCGAAAATAGTTTTTCAAAAATTGACAAGTGTGGAGGATTAAGGAACTCTACGACTATACATGAGCAAAAGTGGGCTTCCAACTGTCTTCAACAGATTTGTATGATAATTAAGCATTGTTGAAAACATTTAAGAATAAATTAAACAACCCGACAACAGTTCCTGATGTCAAGGTCAATACGAAGAAACATGCTGCATGACTGTAACCTGATAGGAAGATCCTGCAGCGAGCGCCCACGACACAAAAAATGTATGTTACCTAACACCCATCGTCACCAAATTTTTTGAAAAGATATCGATGCACACTGTACGAAAACAGAATGAAGAATAATTTGTCGATAACCATAAATAGTCATGATTCATAAATGTGTGTAAGTTTTTATCTTTATTCGCGCTTTGTGCATGACTTGGTCTGTAGGTTGACAATTCAGATGGTAAGTCGAAAAATGGTCACTTGTACCGCTAATGAAATGGGACTCGTGTGTGAGACAACACATTTTTGAAGATGACGATGATGTAACAACATTTTTACGCGAGTACTTTACACATGTGCGTAGAAGACGATTAAGACGCCATATTAAGCTATCTCGGTAGAGAGATGATTACTTTGTCACAGTCATGAAACACGATGATGACGAGATTTCAGAGCTTCAATCATACTTGACTGCATCATCGTCAAAATTGTGCTTGCATTTTAAAGCGGTACTCAGTACTGATCAATCACGTAAACTTGGCCTGCCTTCATCGAGTCTATTCTTTTTATGACAATGTGAAAAACGCCCAGTCAAGTTTAAAGAGCAGCTACGCCAAACTGTCCAATTTCATGAACGCCATGAACGTGGTAAACTGTTGATAAAACGGCTCCTTATAATATTTTTGGTGTCGGAGGTCGCGCTAGCTTTTAAAGGGATGATTACTTTTTTCATGAAAACACTTTTACGGTTTCGCCTTTAGGTTTCGTGACGAATGTTTGAATCCTGGTGGTTTCTTTAAAAGGACGTATCTAATACGCCATCCAAATTAAAACATATTCGGACAGAGGAAAATGTATCATTACCTTTGCATGAACTGCATTTGCAATATTTTCTCTGAAATTGCCAAATTTATGATGAAAATGAAGAAGTGCATATAAATAAGAATGAAAATTAGCTTACCAGACGTGGTCGTTGTTTTCTAGGCGAGTTTACTCGGCACTCCACCTTTGATAAGCCTTTAATAATGTCTGGCCCACGACCTTTTAAAAAACAGAAAACCAAATTCGTTAGATATTTCATAAAGAAAATCGCCATAAAAATATGTATTTTCGTAGCGCATCAACAAATAGCTATTTACCAGCAGTAATTCCATCCATATCTTTAAGAAATAGTTCGAAATTCGCCTCCTGCGCAAAATACTCCGCCATGAGGTGATTGATAAGGTTGGGCAAGTCAGGTCTCATCTTTCCGGACGTTCCTTGGTGGGCTTTCTGCGGTGTCTTTGGGGAATTAGTTTGAACCAGTTGAGCAACAACGCTGGCGTCACCACAACCAATTTTCCACGCTTGCATTGCATCTCCGTGACCTTCGTCCTTGGGAATCGCAGCCATTCCAAAGGCGTCCAGATCGTGGATATCGTCCTCTCACAGGTTTGCTGCCCACTTATTAACAAACCACTGCTTCTGATAAGCAACTACTTAGATTGGAAACAGTTTTCAAATGATAATTACGATTGAACTAAGAAATAGCACAGGACTGCTCATTATGGTGGGTGCGTGTTGACTTGAAGAGTCACTTGTTAATTTAATTATGTTACGTGCAAATACAAATTCGAAAATTTCGATTTGTTTACAAAAATAAATCAGACAGGTGACTGTTTGTTTGAGTGCACGGAATTTAAAAAAAGGCTGCACAAAGAATGAAGAAAACTTCAGATTTTTTAAACGTTCATGCGCTCTAACTTTAAATTTCAAAGGAAGAATAATAATGAAATTAGTACTTTGTTATGCTAATGAAGTAATGCGAATAGCAATAGTCTTGCCCTAAAATTGCTTTCCTTTGTATGCTGGCATCGACTGAGAAATATTCCACACTCGTCTTTTGCATAATTTTTCATCTTACAGTTTTATTTGTTAACACGAAAAATTAATAACAGCACTTACAATGTTACAATGCATTTTGTTGTAATTTATTACTTAAAACTGTTACAGTCCATCCGAGATTCAGTCCATAAAATATATTTCAGGGGAAGTCCCCTCTTCTCGTATTAGTACTACCAGTTTTTTAAACCTTTTGAATGAAGCCATTTCATATACTTGTACACAGGAAAAAATACAAAACAAACTAGGTATTCTTAAAACCATTACAAACTAACTATTTTGTAAAATACACAGCACTTTAGCCTTTACTATTTATTACGGCCTTACACTTTTCTTACACTTCCAACTTTTCAGGTTGCTGACTAAATTAGTTACTGCGTCCTCACCGACAACTTCCTTCTTTCTTTCCTGTTTCAAAAATCAGTACTTTGGTTTAGCATTATCTACACGTGTACCAAACGCCCCCATCACCAAACCGTTTTGAAAACGTAATTGCTCAACTATCAACTATCCGAATATAACTACAAGGCACCATTAAATCAGCTCTTATGCCTTTTAAACATTAAGACATCCACCACGTGAAATCATTACTTTTCATAAATGCCATCATTCAGAAAAGATAATCTATCAGAATCTGATAGCAATCTATTTCCGAAACGCAATAACTCCTATGTGCCCTTATAATATCCATAATTCTTTGATTTTAAAATGACCAGTCTGTGTTTGCTCAGATCACATTCTTTACAGGTGCATCTAACTCCTAGTTTAACTGAAAGTACGTATAACCTAGTATACTAATTAATATACTAATTAAAATATGTAATATGTACTGCTGAAAGAGTTATTGCAAGGGTCGTCCCCATATCAAAAGACGCGTTTTGTCTCTCATCTAAGATGAAAGTACTGGTAACTAAACAAAGTACGTTTTGTTTCTTGTATTGCAAAATGTTAGAATTTGTTGTACAGAACGTATTAATACCTGCAAAACTACATGTAAAGGTTTGACTAACGTATGCTACGCTTAGTCACAAAATGTAAAAATTGAATTCGATTCCTGCTACGTTATTATGCGTTCACCTCTTGAACCTGACTATGAAGGAAATTATCGTCTGCGCAGTACAAAAGAAAGTATTCTGAGAAGTTATGATTGTCCTTGGCGAAAGTATATTAATTAATGTACGCGAGCTAACGAGCCTTGATGCTCCGACCATTTGAGTTGGCAGTTGACCCAACTGTTTCATTTTCTTGAAGTTCTAGATTTTTCCTTCGGCCTTCAACAGTTAGCTGGACAGTTGTCGTAATTTGGTCCATACATTGTTTCAATAGTTTCAGGTCAATTGTAGTGGCCTGCTGGATTTTGAGAAGCACCTGGTTAATGGAATCCGCGTTCATGAATGGGGTAAGAGCTGCGACAATGGAGGCCGAGGCAACTGTACTAGGCAAATACTGGGATAAACAATGGTCTACGGCGCAGTAGGAAATAAACGTTTTGATTCTTTCGTAGATAACTTCTTTGTCCCAAGCAGCTTGAGGAAGCAAGTTTAAAATGTGTTGAACGAAGTCAGCAGACACGATTGCATTCATGTCCCAATGGAGAAGTCCGAGAACGAAGCCCTCCCAATCCAAGAGTAAGCTTAATGGAACACTGTTGGCAGTGTAGGCGACCAAACTGCGGGTGGAAATCATCGTTCCAGCCATTTTAGAACTGACCAGAATGCAAACAGCCCCTAAAAGTTGTAACTGGTTGGCAAAAATCCTCTCAGTCGCCAGGAATTTGTCCATATACTGTGCAGCTCTGAGAAAAACGGCAGTGTGCATTCGCTCCTCGTCACATACTTCAAACATCCAAATCGCCACGTCGCTCCTCATCTTCGGAGTTATCAAGTCTTGAACAGTTTTAAAGTAGTTTGTACCATAGCCACACAGCTTCTCCATTTGAAGCATTCTCTTTAGTACCCGCTCATCCTGGGTCAACTTGCTATCTGAAAATGCCGTGATTACTCGATGATGCTCGATGAGCTTAGCTGGAAGCAGATTTTTATACAGCTCTCGTGCTTCCAATTCAGCTGTTACATCCGGCGAGTCTTCCATCATTTCCTCAGAGCATACAAGTGCATTTGGCGTAGCCATTTTCAAATCAGTCTTCAATTTCTCCTCTAAAAAGAGAAAAAAAAATTATGTCAAATCTAACTTCCATGAAAATAAAATCTTCGGAATTCCACTGTTTCTGCTTTCTCCTTTACCTGTTCCAACTCAAGCTTTCCCCCTCCAGACTTTATTTTCGAAACACTCCTGCAACACCAAAACACCAAACCTATTAATTTAATCATACTTGTCATTAACAAAACCCTCTAATATGCAACATTACTGTAACCCTTCAACATCTTATCAGCTTACCTTCTTATCGGTCACTCCACACTCTACACCAAAATGACACCAATAAAAAAAGACACTCTTCTTTTCTTTCTTTCTTTCTTTTATACCTATTCCCCACGCTGCAAATCTTTTAAACGAATCTTTGCCTCCGTCGACGTTTGTCCTCTTGTCCTTCAACCTGTTGTTCCACCCGACTGAGCGCACCACACTAATGCCAAAAAGACAATCTGCAACTCACCAACCCTCTCTCCTTCTCCAGACCAACAACACAATGAAAAAAAAATCAAACCAACAAGAACAAATCCGTCTTTTTTTCTCTTTTTATTTTATTTTCCAACTCCAGACTACTCTCAATTTTCAGTTACATGTGCAGCCTGCACTAAATTTTGAATAGCTCTGGCGCTCAGTTTAACGTTTAACAATCCTAGGAAAAAGTTTCTCGCAAAATGCTTTTTTCAAACATAACAAAAATCTTCACAAGAAAGAACAAACACCGAAAGCATGGACTAAATCAGCAAAAAATATATCCAACCAACACGAGAAGCATTTAAGCGATAACTTTTTTTTTTGCTGGAACCAACTCCACCACATTATTCTATTTACTATGTACCAAGCAAACTTGTTTGCTCATTTTCTGTAACGCATACAAAAAAACTTTTTGGTTAAGGATTTTTTATCTACGGTTTTTTTTAAGAACGATGCAGGCAAAACACGATAAGCGAGAATTTATTATGCACTATCTATAGACGTGTGTGTGAGTTTGTACCTGGAGAAAAAAAAGTTAACATGCAACTGGTTATTTCATTCATTTTGTTTTGAATAATGTGACCATGTTGAGAAGCTTTTCATAAAAGACAAGATAGGCAGATGTTTTGGGAAAATTGATGGGAAAAACTGCGAAACACGTACATGAGTAGGGGAGACGAAATAAAATGGGTAAATGTTACAGAAGCTCCAGGAGAAGCGAAGGATGAAGGAGGATTGCATGAAAGAAAAAAAGGGAGAGTGGTCTGTACAACAATTTTTTTTTCATGAGCTTAGCCAAGCATTTTAAAAGAGGCGATTTTAGAAAGCCAGATGTAGTTTAGATTTTTTTAAAAGCGATGAAAGAAGTGTGTACGAATGACTGACGAGAAGTGTGACTTTTAGTGAGCTGGAGACTCTGATTTCAAGATAGAAATTGGAGAGAGAGAGAGAGAGAGAGACGACTTGGCTTTATTAGCGCCATGTGATGATGACGATGAACCGGTTCGATGCTCTTGGTACAAATGATTTTATTTTATTATTTTGCTGAGAAATGAAATCATTTCGGTTGAGTTCTGTTGAAAAACGAAAAAAGAGTGTTTCGAAGAATGGATGCCAGATTTGGGTCTGGTATGCAGGAGCGGAGGAGCCAAAAAAAGAAATGAAAATGAATTTGTATGAAGGTTTTTGTGTTATCAGAGTGATGTCAGATGTAGATCATTTTACTTAGCGCCAGGCGGTAGTCAGTTACTCAGACAATGGGACAGAAAGCCACTAAGGTGGTGATGATAGTGGTGTTAGTCTTTCAATATTTGAATTGAACATTTGATCCTTTCTTTGTTTCATTCGTGGAAAAAAATCAGCGATAAAGCAATGCTTGTCGATGGGTGATTGGAGTGCGGTAGATTTTTTTTCCTCCTGCGGCTCACACAGATTTGCTGAGACGAGGGAAATTTTTATGCAAAACTTTGCAAGGTTATTGTGAAGGATGAATCGATGATGCAAAAACGAAAGTAAGAAACGTGATGAGTTGGAATAGGGGGAAAGTAACAAAGAGGCAAAAAAAATGTGGATGGCTCAACTGAGCGAGCGGTGAATGTATTCTTTTTTTCTCATGGCTTGACATTTATCAAAGGAGAAATCATGCTGGTTGGACGGGTCTTAGGATGGGTGCACTGGTACAGGTGATGGAAGAATACAGGAAATGGGCATATCTCTCCCCTCCTGCTAAAAGGAAATGAATGATGATGGGTAGATAACGCTTGTTTTTGCTTGGGCGAAACGGTGAAAAGATGGTACTACTTCCGGCACCCTTATGAATACTTGATGAGAACGGGAAGGTGAAGGTATGACTACTGGAGGGCAGTTTCCGGTGGATAAGTAGAATTGGATAATCGCATAATACCCCTGTAAATTGTCTTGGTTTTGTTACGGACCCAGTAAACAAAAAACTGAAAATGGGATATGGCAAATGAAAAAAATATTGACACGCGACTCTCTTCTAGCAAGATAATGATCGCCCCTTGTTTCTGAACATGCAAAAGTTTTCCCATCACCCGGAATGAACTTATCAACGTAAAATTTCCTAAAATGAAAAAGAAGAAGACGTTCGTACAATGACTCAAACCGTAGATGAGCAGAAACCGCAAGAGAAAACAGTGCCAAAAAGTACATCAGTATCACGGCGCCGCAGCCAACGCCATAAACGCAAGTCAAGCAAACAAAAACGCTCCCAAACAAGACATTCAAATAATAATCAAATCTTAGAAAACGGCAGAACAAGTCCAGATTCTAGTAATGAGGCTGTTGAAACTAGTCCGAACGGTTCAGTAACTTTTGCCCAGCCCCCTTCACAGCAACAGTCCCCGCCATTTGGCAGTATCAGAGTCGGACGAACCCATCGACGTATCGATGAAGTTGCAGATGACATTTGCGGGCCTGGAAAAAATAAGGGCGTGTTTCATGAATGGATCCCAAGATTTCCAAAGTTGTATGGCTATTCATGTTTGGTATTTTTACAGTCCTTCTTGTTGAAAATACTTTCCAACATATCTGCTGAGAGTGATATGTTATTATTTACACATTTTCAGTTCCGATATGCAACGAAAGTCGACTACTTGTTCATGGCAGTTGGGTTGGTTTCTGCTGTAATTTGCGGAGCATGTATTCCTGGAGTCATTTTAATTTTTGGAATATGTTTCAAAAATAAAGTTCTCATTGAAAGGATGCACTGCGATAGAACTAAACAGGCCTGTACTAAATTCCTCAAAAAATGCAATGAATCGGATTTTAGGGATGTCAGATTTAAAGAAACGCCTTTAGATGCAAAATCCATCACTGAAGATTGCATTTCTTCGTTTCTCTGGATAGGACTAGCGATAACCGCCGTATATACAATTACTTCAAGCATTTACTACTTCTGCTGGAACTACACTAGCCAAAGACAGGGTGTCAAGATGCGATCAGCTTATTTCAAAGCCCTGCTCAAGAAAGAAAACTCATGGTTTGATACACTTCAGGATCCTGAGGCTATTAACCGAACGATGGAGAATACCCGGCTAATTGTTGAAGTTATCGGAGAGAGCTTCCCAATGTGTGTACATATTTTGGTTATGTGCGTCTGCAGCTTATGTATTGCTTGTTGGTTAAGTTTAGCCCTGACTGGACTTTGCCTTGTGACCTTGCCTCTCTACTTGCTCGCCTCTTGGCTGGTCTACCATTGTCGCGCAATGAGAATCTTAAAAGAGCGAAGAGCTTACAGAATCGCCCATGATTTGGCAATCGACGTTCTCTCCAAAATGAGAACAGTGATTGGATACACCTCTCAAGCAAGAGAGCAAGCTTTTTATCAACGAGAAATCGGGAGGGGCAATCGCATCGTTATCGGGGCCATTTTTCTCCATAGCTTAGCAATTGGGCTACATTATACTGTTTGCTATGGAATGTGGGCGCTCGTATTCTATGGAGGAATGTGGATCGTATCTCATCAATCCTCGAACTTCTGTTCAGATATACCAACTGTGACTGCGACTGTTCCAGACGCCAGCGAGTTTACAGCAGTTATCATGAGTGTTGTCTTCTTTGGAAGTAATGTTGAAACGGTTTGGTCGGTGCTTGTCACGTATCGGGTAGCAAGACTATGTTGTGTTGAGGTATTCCAGCTCATCGATTCAAATCCTGTGGGTAAATCCAGGTACAAATGTATTCGACCCCCTGGGCGAGTGCTGGGCAAGGTGGAATTCGACGATGTAAGATTTTGTTATCCTGGAAATGCGCAGAAATTAGCGTTAAATCGGTTGTCTTTCGTGGTGGAACCAAACACGACTATTGGCTTGGTCGGGTTAACCGACACAGGCAAGTCAACAGTGCTGAAATTAATTTGCAAGGAGTACTTAGCCAGTACTGGATTCATTAAAATCGACGGTGTAGATATAAGAGCGTTGGACACAAAATGGCTGCGTTCCAATATCGGAGTAATTCCTCAAGACCTTGTGCTTTTTGATAACACAATTGAAGAAAATGTACGGATGGGAAAACTTAACGCAAACTATGAGGAAATTGTTGATGCATGTAAGACAGTTGGTGCGCATGAGTTCATCATAAACTTTAAAAATGGCTATCAAACTTACGTCGGGCATAAAGGGAACAGGCTCACCCCTTGTCAGCGACAACTAATTATAATGGCACGGGCTATCATTCGCAATCCTAGGTGTGTACTACATTAATTACTATATCCTGTACCCTTGTATTTTGGTTTATAATTTTTTCGTAATGGCCCTTAAAATCCTTTCATTAAAATCGTAGAATTTTGCTTCTCGATGAGCCCACTCAAGATTTGGACACTCCATCTTTAAAGACCGTCATGAAATGCTTAGGACGAATGTCACGAGACCGAACGGTGATCATTGTAGCTCACCGGTTATCAACAATCGTTCATGCAAATTGTATCTACGTGTTAAAAAACGGCCGAGTTGTGGAGAGTGGTACCCACATGGACCTCATTAAGAGGGAAGGTCCGTATAGCCAGCTTTGCAAAACAAACAGAGGCTCAAACTCTTTCCATAGGCCAAAATCGCTAGATGCTTTCGATACGTCTGAAATGACGATTGTTTCCTGTTGGAAAACATTTTATAAGAAGCCTGCTCTTCCCAGTCTCTATACAAACACAGCTGTAGACCCTGTTAATACGAGAGTGATTCGAAACATAATGATAAACAAGCATGATACCGAACGGGGTTATCACGCAAGACTAGACTGGACACTAAGCGCTTGTGGAGACCCGCCTTCCAACAAAGAATTGAAAAAGAGTAATGACATGTCTACACTGGAAGTTGGGCTCATTGACATCGACTTGACACGGGATAATTCTGCAGCACCTCAACCAGTGACCACACAAAGATCAGACGTTTCAAACGACACGTTTGTACCCAGCAACAAAGGCGGAGGTGACAAGAAAACGTCTTCTACTATGAATAAAAACATGATGGTATTAACAAAAGCAGTGGAATCACGGCGGAGAACGCTCACAATGGCTTCAACCAGTCCAGGTTTAATCTTCTTTGGAGTTTTGTTTTCGATCTTGATGTCAGTAGGAATCCCCCTATTTCCATGTCTGTTTGCCTTGACCGTTGACGTTTTGACGGACCTGGAGGGTAACCCAGATCACTGGAGGAGAGGTTGGCGTAAAGAACTCTTTTCATGGACCAAAGTCGGAAACTACGATAAAATAATCATTTACATGGGCATTCTCGCCGGAGTCTGCGGACTTTTTGGCTTTCTGAATGACTTTCTGCTGAACCTGGCCGGCTATCGAGCTGTCAAAACACTTCGAAAATTCATGTACTCCTGGATTCTCAACCAAGACATGAGTTTCTTCGAGGATCCGAAAAACACGCCGATAACTTTGGCATCAATCCTTTTTCAAGATACAGACGCAATTCGCCATATTACTTAACGGCGTTTATGGAACTTTGGTACAGTGCATTTCCATGTTCATCTTGTCCATAATGCTTTGCATTCTTCTTGCTCCCAAACTGGCAGGCTACACAGTTCTTTCAATCCTGATTGTGGCTGTATTCCCCTTTGTTGATGCATGGCTGTCCAAAAAGCAACATGGTAGGCTGGTAGCTTCCTTACAACAAAGATCCCTTCAAATTCTCAAAGTGTTCCAGTGGAAACACGTCATCACAATCTGTCAACTGGAATCCCATTACCAAAACCAATTCACTATCCTGGAAATACGTGCCAGTCTAGCAAGCAAGCGGTTGCGGTGCGCGAGGACGGTTACATTTGGACTCGCCCAGTCCGCCGTTTTCTGGGGATTCGGTATGGAAAGGCCATACCTACTTTAATTCATAATGATTTTTTAAGAAATAGTTTATTTTTCATTAACTGAGACTTAAGGTGTGAAGCTTTAAAGCTAGTTCAGTTTATTATTGAATGTATTTCAGGCATACTAGTCTCCCTTGCAAGAGATTCGATTTTGCAACGCGATCAGTTTTTTAACATCGTTATGTGCGTATGAAACAGATACAACCAACAGTTGATGAGTACTTTTTTAATTATGAATTACGTACAAGAAACTCGTTCCTGTTTTACAGAATTCTTTTTATCATACTTTTTTCTTTGATCACGATCGGAACAAATTTTTCGGTCATGATGGGCTTCCGTCATGTGAGCAAAGGGAGTCATAGAATGATGGAAATCCTCAAGAGGAAACCATTAGTGAAAACAGACGACATGTTGAATATTGTATGATTGACAGAACATATTATTTTGATAGATCTGTGAAAGCTTGTAAAACTATGCGTCTATTCATATTGTTGCAGACCAGACATGATTGTTCCAAAGAAATAGAATTTATCAATGCATACTTCTGGAAGCCACTCACTCCAGATACGCCGTTACTTCGGGGAATCAATGTCAGAATAGAACCCAAGCGGCTTACCGCAATCGTTGGTTATTCTGGTAGGTTTTAGATCCCTTCCGTACATACCAAGAAGAAGGACTGGCTTCGCTTGTGACGAGTTTGACACATTTTCGCCCAGGTAGATTCAGGGAAAGCCGCGTTTCTGGAGTTGTTAGGGCGCTATTACAATGTAAACGGTGGAATGGTCGTTGTAGGAGGAAATGCTTTGCAATACTCTGAGCCTAACTCACTCCGAGAGAACTTGTCCGTTGTGCCACAGACGCCCGAACTTTTTAACCGAACAGTTGCTCAGAACATAGCGATTGGTGCGATGAACTGGAACCCATCGATGATGGATGTTATCGAAGCAGCAAAAGAGGCAGACGTTCACAATTTAATCGTAAGTCTACCGGAAGGATATGAGACAAG
>VICI01004087.1:0-11691 GCA_019593645.1 Akabosia matsudoensis
TGATCAAGCCAAATTTCCCCAAAATCTGTCAATGGGTGTAGGTTCTACAGTTGGTTCAATTTTCTGCAATAAAACCCTTTTTAGTACCTTCGGGGTTGAATTGGGGAAGTACATTTATGTCTATGAATATACGCTAACTCACATAGATGTATGACTTTCCACAAAAAAACCTATGCCATATCATTTTTGTCTGTCAACATCCCCCACCCCCGGGGATCTGGGGAAGGGATAATCGTGGACACTTATGTAAGTAACAAAGCAAAAAAGGTTTTAGAAGGGATGTATTAAGAGACAAGACCTCCAGCAGGCCAAGAATCATATCATAATCATTCAAAGTATAGAAAAAAGGAACATGCATTTTTTCCTAGAAAACTGGATCTCAAATATAAAGTTAACTGACCACGTCAGTACCAAACAAACGCAACATCACAATGTGTACACCAAGAGACAGCGAATCCGCAAACCAAATAAATAAACAACGCGGACAAGTGTCGTTGTTTGCCCTCTTAATTTTGCAGGGCTTCGGATTAAGTACACCAGAATAAAAATTATTCATTTGACAGGCAGAAAGGACGCTTAACAATGTACGTTACGTAACATGTTGGTTTGACGGTTAACTTACCGTATAGCATACCCCTAAAATTTAGAAGCTGCCTGAAACTTAGGAATTAGGTGGTTCGTTATCTAACTTTGATCTGTATAAACTGTTACTTGTAACAGCATTATTCTGAGGAGATCCAGCACATACCAACATATAGCCCGTTTCCTCACGTTTATACGGCAAGCTAACGTTCATTCAAATATCAACAAATTAATCAGCTGAACAATGTTCAGCAAGTAATGGTATGTATGTATGAGTTTGTCTGTCCGTTCATCCTTGTGTGGACGTTGTACAGGCCGAGCACTTTGATCGATTTGGATCAAACTTGGTACAGTGGTCCAATGGGTCACTGGCAAGAACCCAATCGGTCGAACCTAATGGGCCGGGGTCACGGGTAAACTTTTTTGGGCCGCCGGTCGATTTGATTCAATCTTGCTGAAGCTATGCTTTAGAGTCTTGGAAAGATTTCTGTTACTTTTCAGCTCGATAGGTCGAATGTCAGGGGCGAGGTCAGGGTCAGTTTTTAGTATTGAGACTTTGCAAGTGACATATCATGGGAAAGCTCTCAACTAGGGCTTTTCAATGTAATCATTCTCGCGGTCTCTTTTTGCTTTTCTCTTAGCTTTTCTTTTTGCTTTTTCTTTGGTGGTTTTCTTTTAGCTTCGTCATTATAGCCGTGGCTTAGCAGTTGTCATTAAAATACAAACTACTTTTCCTCACCCGTTTCTGGGATGCAATGTCAAAGTCACTTATCAGCGAAAACACTGATCTTCTGAGGGCCAACTTATCATGTGCCGCTTTAATAAACATGAGGCTTCGCAATACTAATGTCAAAGACACTTATCAGCGAAAACACTGATCTTCTGAGGGCCAACTTATCATGTGCCGCTTTAATAAACATGAGGCTTCGCAATACTATTGGTACATATGCCTGTAATAAACTTCAAATACCATTACGAACTACATGCCATTTAGGCTCTTAATATGGCTCTAAAATTGAAGCTTTGTCTCAAAATTAGACAAAACGAGTTCCAGCTTTCCCGATTTCAGTCTACCATGCGCAAGAAGAAAAGTAATTTTTGCTGTATCAGCACAACATTTGTCTCGTCTTCTGTTCTGTCTTCCAAAAGGTAATATATACTCTAACAAGGACTAGAAGAGACTTTTGTCATTCTCCCGCAGTTATAGTTCCCAGAAAAACAGATTGACAGACAACGCATTTGCTCTATTTCGCAGGTCTCATTTTTGTTTTATGGGAGAGTACATCATTTTTCTCGTAATTTTTGGACCTTCTTCATCATGCAATCATAATACGATGAGACCTTGTTTCGGAAAGTAAACGAGATAGGAGGTGAACAGATCTTGATTTGATCTCCTGATTTTATTAACATCTCATGATTCTATATGAATATGTCAAAGCATAAAAAACTGTTTTATTAACAATTGTTCGCTTACCTTCAGTTGAATACAAACAGTGTATCGCGAGAAAGATGCCGATACGTGCAAAAGTAGGCATTTTATGTAATTGTGCACTGTTTTTGCAAACTATTTCCGACCACAAATACTTTAATTAATGTCTTTGTGCAGAATGCAATCCTGATGGAATACTGTCCAAGTGGTAAGTTTTCGACCCCAAAAATGTTGATTGCTTTTGCACAAGTGGCCTATGAAACTGCTCAATTTTTACTAGCCGTAAGATTACAAATCACTCGTTTTTTCCAATGACTCTTAATATGATGAAAGAACACAGGAATGTGATGATTTCTTGGTACCTCATGTGCCAAAGCTAACCTTGCCGGAATATGTAGCAAAAAGTGGTTGGACGGTCGAGTCTTGGATTTTGTATACAAAGAAAATGAGGATCACTCGGGCCAGTGGCAGCGAGCTGTTGTATTTATGAGATAATGAACCTTCCTGGATGAGAGCATTTAAGCGACTGAGAGGATAGCCCAAATTTTACTTGTTTTTACGACAGCCAAAACAAGAAAAAAAAGTATGCTATTGGAAGTGAGACAGTGAAGAAAAAGATGCTTCCGAGAGAGGGAAGACCGATTCCTGTTTGCATTCATATTATTTTTACTATACAAGACTCACGCAATATGATGTAGAAAATAACAAAAAACCAGTCTTGTTTTGTTTTGTGTTTTCTGTTATTTCATTTTCTCCACTTGTCTGCGCTATACAGCAATGTCTCAACATGTATTTGTGAACCGTACACACGCCTGTAAAAAGAGGTGATAGTTAATTCTTTATGGTCAGTAGTCGCAGACATGTTCGAGCGTGCTTTTGCTGACAAAAATCTTTCGAAAATTGCTGATAGAAAATGGAGTAATTACGATGTAATAATATGCGCTAACATAGGTAGAGGGTAGTTTCCTACGTGTGGGTGCACACATACATGTCGTCAGTGAGTTTACGATGCGGTTTCAATTTCCATTACAAAGAAATTGCGTTCACATCCGGCGTTGGGCGTTAATCTTCAAGAATGACTGAAATGGACAGTAATTAGCCAGGTAAATTAGCATTTTAAGGGCTCATCCAGCGTCTTTACATAGCCCTTGGAGTTGGTACAATATAGAAAAAAATTGTCAGTCTCGTACTCCTGAGCCGTGTCATTGGCATGTCAGTGTCATTACTACACATGGGAGTTGCAGTTACTACTAAGGTCAATTTCAATGTGATCATTTCGTGGAATAACAAACGAATACGCATACCTAGTTTCGGGATAGTTAGCAATTAGCAGCATCTTTAGATCTTGTTACAAAGCGACAATCGCACGAGAAGAAAACCTCGTGTTTTCCATTTTGTTCAGAGATCTTGTCGAGCTTTTCTTTGTTCATGCAAGCAGCAAACCGGAAAATGGATAAGTTCCTCAGCCGTGTAGTAGCAGGCTATTACGGTGCGACAAATGATAGCTCGCCTACATTTTAATGCTCGGGCTACATAGCAGTTGTTGTACTTCGTTTCCTCGGCTCGCCTTCGTAGTATCTTTTTTCCATCCATAATCTTGCACAAAATGAACAAAAGGCAGCTATGAAACCTGTTCCATTTGTTACACGGAGTATCTGAAAGACTGAAAGGATACCGTAATTATGGTAAACAGCTAAGTATTGATGACAGTTTAACTTCATGGAATGAATGACAATAACAGAGTCAGAGAGCGAACATTGAAAATTTATGGCTGTACATTATGGAATTTACACCCACGCAAAGACAGTTATATAACAGCCCTTATATGTCTGGAGTTCGTTCTCAGGCAGGGGGCCTATATAACACTGTACAAGGGGAATGTTAATGTTTTCAAATGATTGTTACGACCTGGCTATAAACACGCAACTGCAATATCTAAGTTTCATCTCGCACAGCACGAAAACTAATTTCGGGTGAAACAATGAAAATCACGTATCTCGGTACAGCGTCAAGGAACAGTACTTGTCCACAGGATATGAAATGCAAAAGGAGACAACATGGGTGACACAGTACAGCTGAAGAGTACACTCATATATTTTATTGTCATTCAGTCGTATTTTCGTGACATTAATGCAAATCAATCGATGAATCTGTTCGCTTCTTTTTCTCTCACAGTAACTTATTTTTATACGTAACTTATTCAGGATTTCATTATTTTAATCCCTTTGTTTTCACTGTGTCTAATCTTAAGGAAGCAGAAAACAGTATCGATCAAAATGCAATTTACAGAACATTCTGTGTCAACAAGTTACGACTGTTAGTGCCTCGTGTTTCTTCTCAAATCCAGAGCTATTTTTACGAAACTTCGAGTAGCATACATTCTAAAAGTACATATGCCCAATTGCCAAATAGCGTTGCGTGGTAAGTGTCAGCGGCAGCAAATTGCATATACACAAATAATATTCTCAAAAGATGCTGTAAACTTCATCGGGAGATAACAAAACGAAGAAAACTGATTTCCCTACGTGAAAGGAGGCTTTCACTGTATAACAAAAACGGTTGTGTAACTCTGGAATCTCTAAGGGTGCAAGTGCCACAAATAACATCGATGAACGTTCCAAATTGTTAATGTATGACTACAAAATCGAAGTTTGCTTGTATGCTTCCAAGTTTACCACGGTTGTTTTCTGTAATGCTTTCTTTTGTGGGTGATACGTTGGAGGACCCTTCCACCCACGCAGTCGTTATTTTATTTTCTGTTCATACGTTGGCAAAATTATTGTTTGTATTTATTTGTTTGAATGGTATTTTCAATTCGTTTTTCATGGCTTCAGGTTTTGCTTGGCATTGCAAAAGTGGGCAATGACAGTACACTCATTGAGTGTCTATAAATGCGAGGGTGGAGTGGAATGAAACAAGAAATTCCAGCTCGTTTGCTCATCGGAGGCGATGAAGCTGGTTTGGAGGAAAGGTATTTTTTGTCATAATTTGTGATCTCAACTGTATTCACTGGGAAAGGCACTTTTATTTAGGAGCATTTGGGCCTATATCCTTGTCTAGGTAAACAAAAAGAATGCAATCGAAACACCGTCACATGTTAGGATTATAATTTTGGTTTTTGACGGCAATTTAAAGTACGGGTAGTATTAGAAATTGAAACGCTTTTAGAAAATATGTAATTGTTTTAGGTTTGACAATAGATTTAATTGAACTATTGAGTAATGGTCATCTCTGTAGTAAAATATAAATAAACCTAGCTGCTGCCTGTACTAAAAATTCCAAGGAAAAACTCAACGTATAAGGAAACAAAAAATTTTTTCCAATTAAAAGAAAGCCGTAGTATATTATATCTCCGGTATACAAGATGCAGAAATTTTACTAAATCGACATCAAATATGAAATAAATGCACGTATAATGTTTAGGTTAGCAATACCATCTGTAGCAATTAGCAATCATCTATTTCTTGTCTTTTCTCAGGTGTCAAAAATTATAATGCTGTTGAATGATATAGATGTGATTGAGTAAAACAGAGTTTCAGATTAAAATTATTATTGGCAAGAAAGAAAGCATGCCTATACTTAATCAATTCTCATTGTACTGATTCGCAAAGCCGAGTGCAAAAAAAGGATAGAGACGCGACGGGCTATATAGTTTATAGTTTATACTGCTATCAGAATCTCCATCCAGGAAAACTCACTGATAGGAGCTTTAAATAGCCACACCAACTGTAACACTCTTTTTTTAACAGCAAATTATCATTACAAAATTTTTTTTAAATATATAATTTTTTTAAAGATGAAATTAAAAACAGTTATTGATTAGATATTGGGAACGATTCACTAGAAACTTCATCACTAAAAGAGTCATCATTTTCAATAGTTTGCACTGTACGTAGACTAATTAGCCAGTTACGAGTTTTACTTTTAAACAAATCATATGTCATGCATGGCACTATTTCAAACGGCAATCGAGACCATGCTTCAGTTACTTGGTAGGATAGATAATCACGACAAATATAATTTTCATCTTTGTGAAAATGTATCGGGTTAGATAGAAGTATTGGCACCTGCAGGAACCTGTGAAGGGCAATCCAAAAGAGCCCAAAGGTTCATATGTTCTTCCTTGGGGCTGTAAAAATGCCCCGAGTAAGTTTCAGCCCAATCGGATTAAGCGTGTAGGCTACGGGCCTTGCAAGTCCCGGAACCACGGAGAGGCAAAGAAATAAGATACCGATCGACGGCTGTAGTAACCTTATAAAGCTATTGCTCCGCAATGCTTAATAATGTCGCATTTGGGTATGCAATGCGCGATGCAAATGTCAAATGTAAGTACAAGTACACATCTGTGTACACTTTCGCTGCCCGGCAGTTACACCTCTTACATTGTACATCGTAAGTAGTGATTCTTCGACTGTATATTGAATTTTCTTTGACTTGGTACCAATTAAAGGGTCGCATTCGAATTCGAATTCTGTCGACTACCTGCAGAACTCACACTGGGATGGATTTCATTAGAAGAGAGCTTTCGCGAATGCCTTTATGTATAAATACTTTCTTTCGTATACAGTGCAAAATTGGTACAAATTGTATTGGTATTTACGTTTATTATACGTACTTCGTGCAAAACTAGCAAAACAAATGCAAGTTGAAACCACTATAAATTAATTTGTTTGATTATCTAACGAATGGGCTAAGCAATATGATATGACTCAAAATACGTAAAATGTAACTGCAGACTGTAGATTGCACAAAATTCACAAATAATAACACTGAATTGTTATCCCCCGAAGAAGGCTGAAGCATTCCGCCGAAACGTTGGGAAACTACGTTTTTTGAATAAACACTCGTTGCAATTCCTATCTTCATCATTTGATAATAATAACACTAATAAAACCCTCTATGTCTTAAAGTTTTGTAAAAATGACATGATAATTAGCAGGAAGATAAGCTTAATCATGGCTTTTATCACTCTTTTTCGTAATCTTTAGCAATCAATCGAATCATAACTTATGACTAATTACTTGAGTACATTACAAAGATTCCGTCCTACTGTCGCCAGTCTATTAAATTTAAATGCTTCTATGAATGTAAAACAGTTTTACTCCCTGAAATTCCGGATTTTTTTTGTATACTTGACTATCTCTGAGTTCTAGGAAGCTCAAGAAGAAGTTATGCTGGTTTACTAGAAGCGCCCAATTCGATTAGTTGGAATAAGTCTGGAGACACTACTGTCGGCATTTTTATTTTTACCGTTTTAATGACCTCATTGCAGCCTTGTACTGTTTTCCCGGAAAACCCTACTTGTTTTCGAGGTTGCATCATTGAAGTGAATCAAGCATTTTGTAACAATACTCAGAGCACTCAAATTCTACAATCATCAAAGTAGTGATGTTTGCATGGACTAATACTTGCTTCTTTCTTCATATTATTTATTCAAAATTTACTTGAAATAAGCAATAATCGTACCTCCTCTCGTAAAACTCGGTCATACAAACAGATGCGTTCATCTTTATAGACCAAATCTTTCAGCGTATTGAAAGGTCGCATAGTATTAGTGTAATGTAGGGGCTTTCTTGCGCCATAATGCCAAAATAATCTTAGGAGAAGAAATTCTATGCACCTGTTTGAAAATCTATAAATCACGCAGCATTACCATTACTTATACAGTGCAAGTAAACAGAAAAGTGAGGATAGATGGACCGACAAACAAACATAGAGTCATGCATATCAAACTTGTTTTCTTCTTGAAGCATAGTATAAACAAAATCCGCAAGTGTAAGTAAACAGAAAAGTGAGGATAGATGGACCGACAAACAAACATAGAGTCATGCATATCAAACTTGTTTTCTTCTTGAAGCATAGTATAAACAAAATCCGCGCCCTGCGTTGCCTTCTTGGAAGTATGCGTAATAATTTTCGTAACAGGAATTGAATTGATGTCTCCTAAAACCATACTCTGTCAGCTGAATAGTATTTTTGTAGGATAATTCGATAATTGTACTCCGCCGGTTATCTGTTTTCGAAAATTCGAAGGAAGCCTACGCCAGTGTGGAGACAAAGGCGGCATCCTGTAATTGTAAACGAGAAACCAAACAAATGCTATTCTACTCTCTTTCCACTAGTTGGTTAATTTTTAACCTGTCATATTCATGTATCCTGATGAAGTCTTGAAAAAAAAACTACTATTCGGATGACGGGTCACCCCGAGCCTAAAGATTGACTTACGCGTTTCAAATTTCTGCATAAAAACTTTTATTATAAAGCTAGAGCTCTTCAGGTCAAGTTTTCTTTTCTCTATGATCTTCCTCCTAAACAAACATTCACAGAAAAGTAATGAACACAATCAAACCGCTCTGTAGCTTCTTCAAGATCACTTAAGCCTAAACGCAGACAGGAACCTATGATTCTACTACAATTGCAATGCCTATTTATTTACACACACATTTTGCTTCAAAATGACCGAGTGGAAGACTATATAATTGAAAGAAAACTATCATAATTTACATTGTTGTAACCATAAAAGGATTACCTTGCGCTGATACAAGTGTCTTTTTTACTTTTGATGCAAATGTTTAGCAGTTTTGTAAAAGAAACGTCAATGTTTGTTCGTCGAATTCCATGTTAAGCACACACGTGTGTTTAATTTTTAAGGTTGAGTAAGATAATCGTGTACACAAATTGTAACTCTGTTTGAGCCAACATTTTTTGACATTTCCTCATGTTGCATGTAAAGTTCCTTCCTTTGTTTGAACTTGAACTTGCTATTTCAAGAATTACACACAGAGAGCATTAGCTCCATCACAAAATTACAGGCTACCTCACTGAGCTGAAGATTGCAAAGATGCAAATATTGATGCAAAACAGATAATGCTGATGCGTAACCTTCAAACTTTAATATTCATTACATGACGCTCCATAATGCTTACAGTTGTAGGGTCTATGCTAAACACAATAACTGGTAAGGTAATAAAACGACATGGACGTGTACCAGTTTACATACACGCATTGAATTAGAATAGGCGATAAGTGTTAAGGTCCAAATATGCGAGATAAATATTGACAGACATATTATTTTAGCTGCAGATGAATATTGTATGACTCACTCGGGAAAAATAGAACGTTTCTCTTCACGAGTACATATTGTATAAACCAACACCATACCATAGAATGAATGAAAATTAGAATCCTCGTGTCATGTCGATGCATCAAAATGACATAATAAAAGTCGATAAAACTTCTATGTTATTAATGTGCTACATTTGACATTATAGAGTCATCAAGAAAGGATAGTACAAAGGATACATTTGTTGGTGTTGCGCTCAAAGGAACTAACCAGCAGTATGAAACCTGTAACTTATAACGTTGCTTTTTCATCTGCAAGATTTTTGAATGAAACCCCACAGGAAATGTCAGCATCAGCATTGAGGATGACAACGATAAATACTACCATTGTCTACATATGATCATGCAAACATAACTCTGATGTCATACACATTTACAATGATTACAAATATACACATTAGGTTTTAGAGAAGAAAAATGAAAAAAAAATCGTTAACATTTTAGTTAAAAAGTGTAATGCAAACTGTGTGGTGCAAACTGCAACAATCTTATTACTAAAACCAGGATCAGACATTGACATTAAGCTCAAAGTTATCTTCCGGTGATGCATTCAGTGCTCAGGTTCAAATACTTCTATTTTTGGCATAGTTATGTCATCCATTTTGTTCAGTAGTATTCTGTCAATGTTAAATGTGACCACACGTTTACCTTCTTCGAATGCATAGAGTTATAGAATGATTTTGGTTTTTGCAGTTTTTTCCGAAACGTCAAGTACATCAGTGTTCTTCCATACCATTGATTAAATTGTGTTTGTGCTTGTTAAGTTCAAAAAGTGACAACAATTAACAACTATCATTTCACATACATTCTATTCTATGAAAATCATTACTTAGGTCAAAGGAATGGCCCATTCGCTAACTATTTTATTTACCAAATATTCTGTTTCATTTATTTGTTTGGGTATCTGATGAATCTGTTGTTAGTTTTAGTCAGTGAAAAACTATCTAAAAGCAAACAAAAACATGTAGTGAAACCTGCGAATATATTTAATTGAGATTACTATTATGTTCTTAGAAACGTCCCAATTACACGGGCACACGACATGATATGCATAGGTAGGCACAACAATAGATTACCTACAACACGTTTTGACGCGAAGATTTTTTATGCAATAAAACGATTGACATGCAGCCCACATGATGAGAGACAATCTGCAAAATTAACTATACTCTTAGTCGGCCATCTCGTTATATTTGAAATATTTCTATATAATCTGCCCTTTCAAAGCATTCTAAATTTTTATTGTATTTTTTCGTTGGTCATGGCCAGCAATATAAGTTTGTGAAATACTACAATTTAGTTGCTTTTTCTAAAAAATACCCATCAACAAAAACAATAAATCTGTAAATTTCGTGCGCGTACACGAACATATACCTATACAGTCTCAGCAGATTCTTTAACCTGTCTGTTATGCATAGAAGATATGTACAGGGCTATTTCCAACAATGCAATTTAGTGTGACGCACACAATTGGCTGTTTCGCAATTCCCAAGCCAATTCTACAAGACTATCAAAAGTAGTTTTTTTGAAGACGCTGAAAAGGTAAAGTGTTTAGCACAGCAATGGATAGAGACACCGTTCTTGTTGAGAAGACCTACCTGGGAAAATGATCTTCTTTGAAATAGTACAAACTTGTATTTAAATTTTGTGAAGTCATTTTGCAAGTTTCTCCTACAAAATCAGTTGGTTGTTGGATCAGACTAGATTCCGTCTTTTCCAATCTGAGTTTAAAATTTCAAGGTCAGTTTAAGTTTAAGTTGAAAGAAGTTGTGCAAAAGCTACCGAAGACACCGTTACGGTCAAATTTCATACTAAGCCTACTAAAAATAATCTATCTGAACTGATGAGTGGAGTGTCCTCTTACATGAAAAATCATTACAGGACTTCTACAACGATATATAAGTCTCAGTAAAATGGCAGACTTTGATCCCTTCATCAAGGTGGTCGTGGTAGGTGACAAAAGCGTGGGAAAATCTTGGCTGGTCTCGTACTTGATTAATGAAGCAGTTCCTACAAAGAATTCAAGGCTGACCCTGTAAGTCCTACCATAACTGTGATATATTTAAATAAATATTATAACGTGGAACTCAAGTGTTGAATGAGAGAGACCAATCACGCTATGCTCATAATGAACTTAACTTTTGCTCCTTTTTTTGAATTTAAGGTTTGATAGTCAAATTAAACAAGTTGACGTTGATGGAATTGAATATGAGCTGACGATTTGGGATACCCCAGGAGGAGATGAAATGAAGCGTCTAAGATGTCATGCTTACCCTAAGGTACTTGCGAAACATTTCAAAATACCAAATGTGAGTTTTATATCGTGTACCGGTTTTCATCCTAATTGCTACCCGTAATTAACGCAGACGGATGTGATAATGCTATGCTACTCAGTAGATGACCCAACATCATTTCATAACGTTCTTAGGAAATGGCTTCCGGAATTAAAACGGCATTGCCGAGGAGCACCGAAAATACTACTTGGTAATGACGAAAACGATTTCTATATTAAAATATTCTCATAGCTCTTTTACCACACGAAAACAAAACAATCTATT
>VICI01004088.1:0-11687 GCA_019593645.1 Akabosia matsudoensis
GTCTGTATCCGTTTATATTGATGTCGCATAAGTCACCATTTCCCACAAAACTACCATTGGTTAAATAACTCCCCAGCTTGCTCAACCAACCAGAAAACTCCAGTGACCTCAGACGACCTATGGCCTTACCTATTCTTAGATTAAATTCTTAGATTAAAAGGGTCTCAAACACATCACGAAGGAGAACGTAGAAGTAGTAGAAGAACCGGCTTCAGATTAGGTTAGGAAGCAACATAATATTAGCTTCTATCTAAAGCTATCTTTCATCTTGGTCCACACTAACCCCTAAGTTCCTCTCGTACTTCCTGAAGCGCCGTCACCTGTACATGGAGTTATCTTCCTTAATGGCTACAACAAAAATAAAGCTAATTATTTATATTGGTAATCTTCCACAGAACAAAAAGCGTTCATTTTTCTCTATTTTGCCCTTTTGAAGCGTAAAAAGTTGTGACAAAAATAAAACAAAAACCTCTAAACACCTTACCAAGATTCCATCAATATTTTCCGCTGTTTGCTTCTGATGATTGGAATCATTCATTGGGCGCGTGAAAACTGAGTGATTTGTAGAACATTGAAACTACCGGCTTTCAGAAGCAATGATTTGCTCCCAATCGTTAGTAAAAAGTTTTCCTTCGATTGCTGACGTAGGTATTGTGAAGCGTGACCGTGCTGCTGATAAGCCCAGCTGCCTTCTGATGTTACACGTGGATAAGTACTTTTCGCATAGGAAATCTGTTCTTTGTTTCCTTCATCGTTTAGAATTGTTATATAATTATCATGTTTAAGCTTCGTCCTTGCCCGAACCTCGTCTATAATGTTTTTGTAGTCTTTTCGATAAACAAAAGATTTTCTTTTTGTGTAACTATTTTGGAGGAAAAACTGGAACATGGTTCAGATGTATAAAAGCCGCATAACATTCTTAATGTTTCATCAATTCAATTCAGCTCTCGATTTAGTTAACAACTAAACAGTTAAAAAACCTTTTTTTTTTTCTGGAAACTTATTTCCAAATCCTTTTCAAAATGGTGAAGATTGTTTTTCTCGTTCTTGCCCTTATCGCTGTTGCTTCAGCTAATCCCAATCCAAAGCCACTTGGAGGAGCTGTCGTTCAAAAGCACCATCATGTGAGCTCCAGCATTATCAGCCCTCATCTTGGTCTTGGCCTTTATCCTGGAATTGGACACACCTCAGTCTCCTCATCTGTCTCCCATGCTCATGCTGTTCCACATTTTGGCTTTGGACTTTTGGGAAGAAAGTAAACCCAGCACAAAACTAAATTGGACATTTTCCAACCGGACACCTAACCTTCTCACGGAAATTGAAAGATTCAAATCAATTGATTTATTTTACTGATGTTATTCCGCAAAAATATTTAAAACTAAGCAATTCGACTTTCAAGACAAATAAATTGATTTAATTCGTTAAAACATTGAAAATATTTTAGACGATGTAATGGACTCATTAAAAGCATAAAGAACATCACATGCATATGATTAACCCTTGTCATAATTAGTTTTTAAGAAAATCATTTTTGCATGAAGACAAGTTTTCTCTGGCTTTTCTACGAACAAAGTTTTTTTTCCATGCTCGCACATCGAGAGCTTCACGGGCGGCAAGCTGTTGGTCAACAGCTTTTACTTCTTCAAACAAAAAAAGCAGGTGGGAAGCCCGCGTTTGGTTGTTGTTTGTTGACAGAAACGCTCATTGTCATAAAGTTTGCTTCCTCCCTCATCCACCAATGACCCCTTTGGAAGATAACGTTGATTGGAACAGTTAAAGTAGTACCTTGACAGTGACCAGAAGACTAGTGATACTAAATCAAGTGTACGGAAGTGTGTTTTATCGGGACCGGTAGTGTCAATCATGGCTGGAAGCAACGCAGGTCGAAGTTCAAGAAGCTCTAACAGCAACAGCAACGAGTTTTACAGGGGCATAGTTCAAAGTTATATTGAAAAGGTAAGTTGTAAGTGGACTCTGGAAAAGAGACTATTTAAGTATTACTGTGTGTCTTAAAGTAAGTGGGCGTTTTTTTCTGTTAAATTCCAGCAAGATTATGAAACAGCGTGTTTTTGGGCGGACAAGTTGGTGTCCATGAATAGCGGATCTCAGCAAGATGTTTACACACTGGCTAAGTGTTTGTACATGTGTGGTCAGTACCACAGAGCGGCTAATTTGTTGCAACATTATAATTATGAGAGGGTGAGTTCAGCCGAGGGGACAAGAATAAAGTGTCGGTGTTGTCGGTTCATTTGAAGAATATTTTTGGTTATTATTTTCTTTTTTATATCATCCGCAGAGTAATCTTCACTTCAGATGTTTAACTGCAAGGAGCTTATACATGGCTAAAGATTATCAAAAAGCTTTAGAAATTCTGGATACAGCAACGAGAGGTCCACAAGCTCACAGGTCACGGTCGAGTGCATGGGAGCCTTCAGATCCACACAAAACGGTATGGAAAACCGCAAATAAATCATTGTTGACTGATAATAGATCTGAAGTTTTGATAATTAACCGATTTCTTCCTTGTAGATAAATGCCCAGATATTTCTGCTTAAGGGGAAGATTTACGAGGCGATGATGAATAGAATATTAGCCGCTCAAAACTACAGGGAAGCTCTGGCCGTTGATATTTATTGTGTGGAAGCGTTTGACTTATTAACCCAACACCAAATGCTTTCCGCTGCCGAAGGTAGCACGGATTTGAGTTCAATCTTGCTGTAAAAAGTGAATGAGGTGTCTTTTTTTAACGTGTGTTATAATGAACTTTGCAGAAGTTGCGTTGTTAGATAGCCTACCTTTTGACAAATGCTTGAACAACGATATCGAGTTTGTCAAGTTTTTGTATTCTTCAAAGCTTAAGAAGTATCCGTTCTGTGGGGAGGAGTTCCAACGGCCTTTGCAATTCCCGTACCTTGCAAAGAATTTGGACGTGCTAACATCGGAAGCGGAGCGCCATTTTTATAACTGTGATTTTCAAATGTCCTATAAAGTTTCGTCTCAGTAAGTAAACTCCTACTAAAGCATCTATGATCAATATTATATCAGTAGTTAGTGATGATTGAATGTTCCAGAGTAATGAAAGATGACCCTTACCACGTTGGTTGCCTTCCAGTTCACGTTGCTTGCTTAGTAGAAATGAAGAAAGCTACAGGTATAAAAGATTGCAAACGTTTCCGCACAATGTATCATGACTCAAAATAATATGCTGCTTGTTATGTTCCCCGTAAATCCAGAACTGTTCAAAATCGCCCACAAACTTGTTGAAGTAATGTCTGAGTCCGCCCTGGCTTGGTACAGCGTTGGAGCATACTACTTTCTAATAGGTAAACACGAGCAGTCGCGACGTAACCTCAATAAAGCGTTAACGATAGATCCTGTTTTCGGTCCTGCCTGGTTACTTTTCGGCCATTCTTTCGCTACGGAACGGGAACATGATCAAGCAATGGCTGCATATTTTAAGGCAACACAGCTCATGAAAGGGTAAGTTCTTTCCTATTTTACGTTTACTTACTGTTGACAATTTTACGGATATTCATTTTTATTTCTTAGATGTCATCTGCCATTACTCCATGTCGGTCTTGAATGCGGTTTGAGCAATAATCCTCAATTAGCCCTGAAGTTCTTGGATGAAGCCAAACTATTAGCCCCGAAGGATCCTTTCATTCTTCACGAAATGGGAGTTGTCAAGTTTAACGAGAAAAAGTACGATGAAGCCTTACAGCTCTTCAATGACACGTTAGAATTCGTCGAGCGCAATGCCCACAGCGTTTATCTCAAGAAATGGGAGGCGCTTTACAATAACATGGGCCATTGCTGTCGGAAGCTTAAAAAGTACACTGATGCCAAACGCTATCACGAAAAGGCGTTACTCTTATGTCCAGCAAATGCATCAACTCATTCAGCGATAGGATTAGTATATGCAGTAGCAGGGAAAACCGAAGTTGCCATTGAATCTTTTCACAAGGCGTTGTCATTACGTCGAGATGACGCTTTCAGTACAACAATGCTACGATACTGTATAGAAAAATTGGTCGAGGAATGCAACAATGGTAAGTTACCTGCAAAGAAACTTTTTAGCCTTATTGATATAAGTTTGAAATAATTTGGTTTTAACTATTCCGCAGTCAATGATGAAAATATTCTTGCCTCAGACGACACAGAGGAGGAAACGAGTGACGAAGAAACTCAGGTTGCGCGTAGTAGGTATAGCACTAGGAAAAAGTCATTGGACACTTCGTCTGGGAGCAGTGGCGGAAGAAAAAATAGTAGCCAGAAAACTCCTGATGGTGGAGGAGTGGACGTTCCTGGTTACTTGACATGGTACAGAGATGCAATTTCTAGAGTTGAAGCAACATGTTCGCGGAGTAGTAATGAAGGACCGAAGCATACGTCCACACCTGCAGCAGCTTCAAGTGATTCAACAACGAGAGGTGTGGAAAGACCTCATATTAACTATATTTCTTGGGCTGACACGAGTTAAGTAATGTTTGGTTTCCAGATAAGAGGCTTGTGTCGTCTGAAGAGTCGGAGGATAGATATCCAATAACGCGTAGAAAAAATAGGGCTAGAACATCAGAATCATCGTCGGAAGGAGACAAGAATAATCCCGTAACCGGTGGAAATGCGTCTTCATCAGATACTGAAGGAAATGAATGAAGATACAGTGATAAGAAATTAGCATTCAAGACTGGGTAATAAATTCATTTTTCTTCTGAAGTTTCATTTTTCAGTATGGTTAGTTATTAAATTATAATGGTCAGTTCAAATGAAAAGCATATAAGTTCAATAAACTAAACGTTGAATCCGAGAAAATTTGAAAAATATATTGAACTGTCGGAAGTTCAAGTAACGAAAGATTTTATCAATATAGGATAGGAACTGTAAACAGAAAATTTATTATTCCCGAAACTCTTAAACTCCACGACACCATGTCCCCCGACGTGCAATCATCCTAATCCAATCGTTAAGATCTGCAAGCAGAATTGTATTCTTTATCAGTTCCAATCATTTATTTTTTTTAATTCGGAATTAACAACTTACCTGTTACTCGGGCGTACACACCAGGTTTTCCTTCCCGAGCACAACCTTCACCCCAAGATACCTACAATATAAACAAGCTCAATTAGTCTACGCGTCTTCTAATTTTTCACGACGATGTCTCCAATATAGTTATAATTACCACTCCAATCTCTGTCCATCGTCCGTTTTCTTCACGTTGGTAGGGGCCACCAGAGTCACCTTGACAGGCGTCCTTTCCACCCTCTGGATATGCTGCACAAATCATTCTTGGGGTGATCTACAAACCAAATGAGAACTTTTTAGACCCCTTTACTCAATCGAAATTCCTGCCCATAAGTTGAACCTCCCCTTTCAAGTCACGCACCTTATTGTCGTATTGCCTGTTACAGTCATCTTGGTCGATGACAGGCACTGCAACTTGCATGAGTACATCAGATTGATCACCTCCTTCAGTTGTTACTCCTATAAATGTATTCATGATTATTAGGCCGAATTAAAACCATCAGCAGTCATAAATTGTATATAAGTCTTGACTTACCCCATCCAGTTACAGTAGCGTTCTCGCCGACATAGGCATCCAAAACATTTCGTTTTGGAATGCACACTGGACGAACGATAGGCTCTTCAGTTGCTTTCATGTCAACAGGCTGACTAAGTTCCAATATTGCGACATCATAGTCTTGAGTGTTTGTGCTGGAAGAGCCATTATAGTCACGATTAGTAATTTGAAAAACCGTTATAATATTCCACCCTCTTCATCTTCCATATCTAGACTCACTTGTAAAAAGGATGAGAGTGAACAGCAGCAATACTCCTTCTAATTGTAACAGTTTCACTAGTATCAGTGAAGTTATAGTCGTTCAGCACCACCTCAGCAGCTCCTGGAAAAGCACCTACACCAGTAAGAACGACGCAATGCGCAGCTGTCAAGACGAATCTGTCGTTAATGAGACTTCCACCACAGAATGGAGACTTTCCGTTTCTGAAAACCATCGATATTTGCCATCTCCAGTAGCCTTTTGGTGCTTCCTGTCCATTCACAATACGGTTGCCATCGACAGGACCAGGTTCTCCGCACTCGCAGTCTGTTGTCTCGGGCTCTTGTGTAGGCAACACTTGGTTCACTTGTGTTTCCGGCGTGGCACATGTAACACTGCATTGGAAACTCCTAGATCCGAGATACGGCATCCTCAAATGGGCTACCATGACGGAGTTGCTGGATGACACATTCACCGGAACTTTGTTTCCGCAGAATCTGTTTTAGAAGTGAACATAACATTATGCATTTTACAAATGTGGATTACATTCGAACATATACTCCAACTATATTGCTGGCAAGCTTACTTTTCTCCAGCTCCAGAGCCATCGGATATCTCCAAATATTCATTTCCACACTCGTCACCACTTCCTAGCTTGAAAGGCTCACAGTTTGTGACTGGAATGCATCCTTGTGTACCCTATATATGACACCCACACACGTATACAATTAAAAATCGGTTCATATCAAAATCATGAATGAGTTCTTTTTTTACTCCTCTTTCTGTACCAAAAATGTCCAGGTGCATTGATAAGCACTAGGATTGAATCCAATGCTAAGACGAGGGTTTTTGAAAGTGTATCCCCCGGAAGATGGCTCCAACTGGTGATTTCCACAGCCGACCTCTGAATCAAACAGTTTCCTTTTCAGTTGGTCACGCTCAAAGCAACATTTATGTACGCTTGTTATATCTATACCTTTCTGTGCCCTAATAGGCTCTCTTGAATGCGCAGGCCTCGGTGGATTTCCCTCCACAACTGACCCACTGAGGAGACAGGTCGCTGCTCCGAATAAAACCACTGACAATTTGAAACAATTCATTGTTTCAAAATCAATCAAAACTCCAAGCTGTCAACTAATTTTGATTCTTGTAACGCGAGATCGGTATGAATTTCTAACTCACAAACCAATGAGTGTGCTTTGAATGCTAAAACTGCATCAATTTTATATATGTGCCAATTATTTATGTCATCTTCGTGTGTAACCGTCATACGGATTTTTTTACTCCGAATTCAGCCTCGTTTAGAGATTAATTAATTCTTTACAAGTTTTTGTAAGAATTAGGCAAATAGCATGCTCATCATGTGGGAGAACACAATACAGTAACATGATTGAACCATATTTTACCCTGAATCTTGATCACGTTCACATTTGACAGGTTAACAGTGGTTTCAATGGGGTAATTAATTACAGACAAAGCTACGGCATTCCTAGATAATTCACAATTTCTTGCCTTTTATGCGCACATTTTTGCGAACCGTTTCGAAAAAAAAACTTTTTTATACTATCGGAAGGTTATTGTCTCGCGCTTTTGAGATTTTCGTAGACACAAACAGATTCATTGCGTTGAGATAATCAAATATATAGAGTCAGTAGATTTCGTCTGATTTTTTATAAGATTTTTATTCTTAAAGTTTCGCTAAAAACATTTTACAAAACAGAAAGCTTCACAGTTTTCAACAAATATCTTGTTTGAGTATAAAATGTAGGGGTAACAATCGAGTACATTAAAGATTACGTATATAAATCAGTGATTAATTTCTGTTAATAATAATTAACTACACCTCCTATTTATGTGCTAACTAGCTGCATACATAAGTTAATGAGGTTCATTTGGATTTGTACCATTTGTCATTGGGGTGTGATCCAACCCAAACTTTTCGAAGGCACCTATGAACGTCTCCAAAAGTGCAATAACAAAGAGACTCACGAAAAAGACAATATTCCATCTGTTTGCCACACGGTGATTGATCTCTTCATTGAGGTCTAACGTCCGGAATATGTAAAGACCTACTGCAACCAACGCCTGTTCATCAAAATATCAACACAACAGATTAGATTCCATTTTCTGCGCAAGAAAAGCTTTGTTACGTTACGTTTCTATACAAAAACTCAAGGAAAACGTATTGCATATTTGACATATATGTATGTTTGTTTTTTTACCTGAAACACAATTGTTCCGACAAGGACCCACATTAAAACCTGCGTTGACAGATTTTTGTTCACATCGTATTGCCTGAGTAAGGCCACTAAAGCACAGATATGAGTGGAAATGGATCCAAGATCCATAACCAGTTGGCCTGTCGTTTTGAGAGTGGCATAATCATGGAAGCTCTTCATTTTCGTACCTGGAAGAGTATAATAAAAAAAATAGGTTAGCTATATGTAAAAGTAAGTTTTCAAAATTTAGGGATAAATTTTCGATAACTTCTTACTTTTTTTGTTAGAACCTTTTCACCCTTCCTTGGTTTAGAAAATGAGAGTTTGGTAGGGTTGCTTGCACAAATGTACACACTTTTTTGCACAAAAGAACTTGATTGTTGCAACGTCTTGAATTATGATTTTTTTATGCAAAGTTTTTGATTTAAAAGAGTTATCTCAAGTTTTAATATGAAAACGAATAAGTTTTATAGCATTTTTTCGTATATTTTGACAAGTTGAATCTGCGAGTCAGCAGCCCGTAAATGATTATATCTGCAGCTGGTTTTAAAATCGTAAAACTTTTGTATTGTGTGAGAGCAGATTTCGACAAGTCTAACTGTGTTTGGCTTTGTGAGGCATATTAACGGATGTTCTTTATCCGTGCTACTGCTGAAGTAAAAAAAACCTCATGTGTATACATGAACCATTTCCTAAACAATGCACCTGTACCAACAATACAAGACAAAAATGGTCTACTATGCAAAATACATGGGGACTGTTTTGCGTGACTGTTTCATCCCTTACTAGCCTGTCTGGTCAATGGATGACTCTTGGATGAGTCATGGTATAGGGAACCAAGAATAGAAAGAAAACACGACTTATCTTAAAATTGTAGAAAAGGCGAAAAAACTTGTATACATCTTCATGTTATGTTAAAAACAAGATTGGTGCTGTAAAAATTTAATGATTCATATGAGATGTCATGAACAAAAAAAAAAACTCTCTCCAAAACATAAAGAAGCAAAAAAGTGACGATGTTGAACATACTGACAATAAATGTTGTCAGTGTTTAAAAGTATGAGCCAAATGAAACCAGGGACGAGGACGATGTAATAGGAATGATTAGAGATGGAGGGCTGAGGGCTGAATTATAAACCCCTTTTTGTAATGGAGAGACTATGTGAAAATCAAATTGGACACACACAGTGAGTGCTTGCTGATGTAGGCATGTTTGAGTTGATGGTTTATGGTTGCATCCAAACTGCACAAAATGAAAATACGTAAGGCAGGCTTTCGAGCAATGTATGTTTTAGTTTTTTTTAACGAAGTGTTTGATGGGTTTATACACCCTCGCATCATGAAGCTTAGGAGCAATTCAAAATCTGCATTGTTTAGCCTAATGGAAAGACTTTATTTGCAAGATATTTGCAAATCGCTTCATCATCGCTGGTGAGCAAACGTTTAGATCAAGAGTGGAGGATACATCACAAATTCGCGAATTTTAACTGAAGAAAGGTGTTGAGGCATAAGATGATTCATACATAGTTTGAAAGAACTTTGAATATTTCGTTACAACAACATTTTTGTGTAATATAGGTATTGGAGCTAAGCATCAGCCCAATATTTGCCCAAAGAAGCAATACCAGCCAAACATGATACTTTTGTGGATATGGGATACCACGCCCGTTTATAGTCTTGATTAAGACTTTTTTCCATAGGGAATACGAGTTTATTCAAGCATTCGTTTTTATCACAACGCCAAAAGGATGGAAAAACAGTATGCGCATGTTTGTATTGGTTTCCAGAACAGCTCAGATCACATTCCATCAGGAACATCGGATTAGAATTTATCGACCTTATGACCTTCGCAAAACTGCCTTTCAGTTAGTACAGATTGTATGATTTTGTACGCATTTGATGTTAAAATGGATGATAAAAACCTGTTTCAATGATTATTATGTCCAGCCAGAATGAGGCAAGTAAAAACGTCCTACGAATTTGCATGGAGAACACTATTGGCAAAAAAAAAAGGCTTAGGCTCTTCTTCTTGAGCTCATGAAACTCAAACTAATTTTCCCGTTCAGTTCAAAATAAGCTCAGGCTTCTTCTATAGCCTTTCAATCGCCGATAGAGTATTTCATGCCAATATTTGTGTCCCATACAATACCCACATACATTCTTTGTGATCTTTTACACCCTTCACCTTGCTACAATGAGGAGAAGCTTTACGATTGATCCATATCTAGTTCCAGTGCTTGCTAAACACAGCCTGTTTTTTTTACAAAAAATGTCATTCAAACTGACATCACGGAATAACATTAAACATGCACTAGCCGGCTGCGATAAACTAGGCCAGGAACTGTATGTGCGAATGATTATTCACTAAGGAGCAAAACAAATCTTTATGACGCAGTTTACCACAGGTCGTAATTCATAAATTAGAATCATATTATATTATAACATTTCTGGAAATTCAATACATAGTACTGGCATGATTTGAAGAAGTAGCATCCGCTAAATAATAAAGATCATATTGAAACTGTGTTCATCGACACAGGAAGGCAAATCCAGTTTTATGGGAAAGTCCGAGTTCATGCCAGCTCTGTATCCGTTGAGCAGGTCAATGCTCACAAATCGTGTATTTATTGACGATATAGTTTTTTAAACTTGAACTCAAGAAAAATCTTAAATTTTTTCTTACACTTTGTTGTACTTGTTTGTTGAAATGATATGCGCTACATACTTTTTTGCTGATTTGCGGTATGCCGAGTGCTGCGGAGAACCTACAAATTGACTTTTTCAACCGAAAGACTATGAAAATCGATAACTCCTCCTAATTTACTAACTGTTTCTGCATCGATATTATATTATTCTGTGCTGGATTCCGTGTCTCCAGAATTACGTAGTAGTAAGGGATTTCGAAAATTGATCTTAATGTGCCCTCCTGTACAGGTTTATAATTCTCTGGCTGTTGGCTATTTGCAATATGATGTATCTTTGGCTGCGTACGGACTAAAATGGTCGACACAAGCCAAAGCGAAAGGTAATGTGCCACAATCTTTACGTTAAATTTTTTTCAGGACCTTTTGGAAAGATTTAACCTAAGTTAGTAAACACGATTGACCAGAAGAATGAAGATGACTTGATGACGGAGTCTCTGATGATTTCTATACTTCAGGGGAAGTGCTCGCATGGGCACTGTCTCCTGAAGAAGAAGGTTTTACTATCCATTAGTATGTATGTTGAAATAATGCAACTTCGTAACTTTGGAGTGAAAATCTTGAAGACACCGAGAAAGCTTTCTAAAGTTGAGAAAAATGTTCTCGTATGGAAAAAAAATCGAAGACATGAAGGCCGCACTAGAAAACGGCCTTCAAGTTCCTTCGATATAATGGTCAAATCTGTAGACAGTCAATATACTTTGAAGACCGCGTCACCATAAACTATTGCGGCAGCACTTTATTCAACCCCTTTCTTTTAGTGTTGGATGTAGGGCAGGGCAGGTCAGGGATCTCTTTAGGGCAGTAAAGGAAAAATAAGCAGTTACACGTTCATATAGCTAGAATGAGAAAGCGCATCTATAACTTATAATTACCAAATAGAATTGAATGCCTTTAGAAGTTCCATATTTACTGTGAGCTCAGCTCAGGCTGTTATGCAGACATTTTTGAAGTCGAGTTTTAAGTCAAGGTTATCTTTTGACATTACA
>VICI01004089.1:0-11685 GCA_019593645.1 Akabosia matsudoensis
TCGGTCGGAGGGATTACTTGGGCGTTCTGCGATTATTACAAGCAAAAGAAATTCTCAGGCCTTAGCTTTTGCTTTGGCGCAGTATCTGGACTCGTGAGCATCACTCCAGCATCAGGATACATTGCCCCGTGGTCTGCAGTTATCTTTGGATTTGTGGGAGCATTCGTGTGTCACAAAGCCATTCAATTAAAGGTTGGTCATGGTTGCTCTTTACGTCTGCATATCTGTGAATTGTTTGAGTCAACGTTGTCTAAGAATTTTCACATTTTTACGTTTCCTAAAGGACATAATAGAAGTTGACGATGCAATGGACGTTGCAGCGGTCCATGGAGTCTGCGGTTTAGTTGGTAAGTTAGTGTTCAGCTATTGCACATAGTAATTTGTACTTAAGTACTTAGTTTTTTAAATTTATGATGGTGATTTCAGGAACTGTGCTAACGGGAGTATTTGCGCAGCAAGAATACGCGGGATTGGATGGTATTACAAAGATTAACGGAGGCTGGTTGGACGGAAACTATATGCAGGTTGTCTACCAACTTGTCGGGGGAGTAGCCGGTTTAGCGTGGTCCTTTATCGTCACATACATAATCCTGTGGTTAATTAATAAAGTACCGGGCCTATTGTTAAGGCTTGCAAATGAAAAAATCCATCTTGGTGTTGACAAAGTAGAGATGGGAGAAAGTGCTTACGAGAAAATTGACATAGTGAATGGTACCACTGTTATCTCGTGAGATCTACCTCTAAGACTATATGCAACTGACTAGTGTTTGGTTACATATTTTGTTCATAGCTTTAAGAAGTAAAATTATATTGAAGTAATATTTAATGTGTTCGTTGTTTGGCGCACAATAGTCAAGTGGATGTGAGTACTGTAACTACTATATATTTTCATACTTGTGAATCAATGTCATGTATTACATAATATAGTCTATTATAGATTTATAAAGTAGTTTAGCTATAATCTTGTATTTATTACCTAGAAATCCTCAAACTATTTTCGTTTCTCAACTATGAACACAAAATATTTAATAAAAAGAATGCAAAGAACAGTATTTGAGACAAACAGATACATTTTTTAAACGTGTCCTCTAAAACTTGTATAAATGAGACTTACAAGGTGTTTACAAAAAAATTACAAGATACAGTCTTCAAAACAAGGGTAAACGACCTGTGAACATTTTCCTCCGAAAAAGGTACATCATACAAGATTGTTCAACAGTAAAAACATGACATTCCCCCTTTACTTCTTGGGTAAAAGCGAATCAGTTTTCTGGCGATGATACCAGGGAGAGTTATTCGAAGAATACGGATACTTTTCGTGTTTTTGTTTGGCCGTATGTGAAGCGTAATACTGAGTTGGAGGTGAGTAGCGACATCCGGGCGGAAGGTAGTATGTGTAGTGAACTATCCATCGTCCAGTTTTTAAGTTTGGACAAATGATCATAATGTTTGTTGAGCTGTTTGGTCGATTTACCACGGCTGTTGGATGGTGATGATACGCTCGATCTGTGATTTCGTATTCATTGTTTCCTGGAATCAGGAACAGTTCATTTCAGGTGTTTATTTGAAGAATCTTTATTTTCTATTCACAAAACTCCTGACACTTACCGTGAACGGTTACTGTAAACGAGCATCTTGCTTTGTTTCCCTCCGCATCCCCGGCTACATAGCCGATATGGTGATTGCCTCGAGAGAGCGCTAATCCGGGCGTATGACTTTGTTGCAAAAACGTTACATGGACATTGTCGCTAAATTTTGGCTCTGCCCACCAAACTTCCCGAGATCCTTCATTTGGTGTTAATCGTATTTCAAAGGATGTCGGACATCCATGAACACGAGGAGCCTCACGGTCTGAAATTGGGTAATTATATCTTTACAAGGAATATTCTGAATCGAAGTAGATTGTAGTAAGATTTTGCTGGAAAGTACATACCAACAACATGTATGGTAAAGCTACAACTAGCCGTTTCATTGGACAGTGGACTTCTGGCGATAAACGTAACTTGTGTCTTTCCTGGAGCTGCATGTCCCTCTAGCGCTTTAGCCCAGGGAGGATCCGCTTCCACGTACCGATGCCAATCCATATTTGCTTGCGGTTGCGGGATTTTCACGTATGCACTGTGTTGACCTGGTTGAAGGTCCACTTGGACATCTGATGGGCAATGGATGTGTGGTGGAGGAGTGCGAGGATGTGGAACACAAATTGGTTCATCTTCGGGAAACCACTGAAAATCTTTAGTGCACGTGCGAATGCGGCCATTTTTGGCGTAAAACCCGTTTTCGCAAACAATTAAGCACTGTGTATTCAACTGTGCATTTTCAAACAGGCATGTCGATTCCGGATAAATGCTTCCATGCTCTATTGGCTGCAAACGTGGACAACTGGTCAGAACACAAATGGACTTGGCCGCTAACTCTAATCCACTCCATACACCACCTTCCTCACACTTTATCCATTCTTTTGGGGCAACTCCAGAAAGAACATTATTGTCCTCTATAGAGTCTGCTCCATCCAGTTCTAGAACACTGGAATGTTCCAACGAGTAGCCAGGAAGACATTTCAACGTGCATCGACTTCCAACACTAAACTTTTTACCATTAGTGTGGTTTCCGTTCAGAGCTGCAGGATTTTCACACTCCCAGCCAACTACATTCTCAGTAATAGGTGGAGCTTCACAGTGTAACTCATGGCAGGATTTTTTGTCATGTGGATCAACACGAAATCCACTCGCACATTTACAGGAAAATGATCCTGGCGTATTGACACATTCATGAGCACAACCACCGTTTTCCCACTCACACTCGTTTATGTCAACGCAGGCAGTTTCGTTGAACAGCTCGTAGCCATCTCGACACGCACAAAATCTAAAGTCACCCGAATGAATGCACTCATGGTCGCATCCGCCGTTGTCCTCAGAGCAGTCTTCAAACTCGATACAAATCCTCTCTCCCTTTTCGTAGTAATCTGAAGCTGGAGCGGATCCAGGCGGACAATCTAGTGGGGATGCTGGAGAACTAATTTCCAAATTTTCTGCACTGCTCCCTCCACCCACACAGGTTTTATAGTCGTCTGTTGACAAAACATATCCCTTTGGACAGGTGCAGAAGGCATTTCCAAATGTGTTCAAACAGGCATGGCTGCATCCGAAATTGTTGTTTTCCTCACACTCATTTATATCTTCACAAGAGTGCTTATCACTCGCTAACCTAGTGCCATTGATGTTTTGACAGCTACATATATAGCTGCCTGGTACATTAAGACAACTGTCTTGACAAGGCCCATGCCCATTACGAAGTAAACACTCGTTCCGGTCTATGCACGTCTTTCCCTCAGGTCCCACTCTGTATCCCGACGGACAAAAACACTGGAACGAGCCTGGTTTGTTGAAACAGATCTCAGAGCAACCTCCATTATCAATTGCGCACTCATCAATATCTCCGCACGTCCCATTAGACAACATTTCATAACCCGCGTAACAAGAGCATTTTACACCGGCAATCCCTCCGTTCGAGTTTTCCTCCGTGGTACAAATTTGCTCGCATTTGTTGCATTCCGACTCGTCCAAAAGAGAGCTTTTTGGAAGACACACTGGAGTGGGGCCGACCCATTTATTTTTGGAACAAAACATGCGATCGCTCGACTCCTGAGGCATTTCAAACCCATCTTCACACTCGTACAACGCAATGTCGTAGTGATTTCGTGGAGGTGCTCGATTCCTCCGTCTTGTATGTTTTGAAACAAACAAAAAAAATCTGATAATTAATCTGGCTTTGGTAAAAATTCAAACAAAATCTTACAAAAAACTGAGAGACATTTTTTTACATACCTTGAGTACTTTGTAATGCGACCGTGCGGAATAGACGGAGCAATCAAGCCTCTGCCTTCTCTTTTTAAACATGTCGTGTCAAATTTCCTAACGTCCAGTTGGAAATTCCATAAAAATCTTAGCAGCCTTGTCTTCTTCTTGACATGCCGAATGTTCTCCAAGTGAGCAGCGTCATCCAAAGCGTAGTGGAATTTATGAGGATGTGAAGATGTTAACGAATTTGTATAAGGTTTACCCACAGAAGACTTGAAGTTTTCACCATGATAAGCGTGGATCAGTGGGATATCGTTGTTCATAGCGTCATCATGATCATTGTTTCTATTGTCTGAAAAATTCCAATAATAGACACACGGGGCGAAATGGAAATTATCTTTTATATCTGGCTCATTACATTATCTTTTAAACTCATTACGAGTAATAATTTTCCTTTAAAGTTATTTTAGACGGTGAAGATTTCGCATGACATTGGGCCAAGAAAAATAAAAGTGGTACTATAAAACTATTTTCCTCTTTTGAGGATCAAGTTTCAAGCGATTTCAATGAATGAATTTGTGAAAAGAATAAATTTTCTTAGCGAGAAAAAGTGAAGAAAAAAATAGTGAAATCCCTATTTTTCTCTGTGACAGTGTGAATGTAGTGGAAAATGGAATCTGCTTGTACGGAAAAGGTTGATTGGTTGATGGTTAAGATAGTAGATCTCTTTCACACTGATAGCGATAAAGTTACTCTGAAAAAAACTTATCTTGTGTGCTACTACTCATTTTCTTGTAGTAAAGTATGCTGAAGAAACTTGCATCTCGTGATGATCATCAGAAAAAACCTTGTTTCAAAAAAAAAATCTCTAAAAATTGCACTCTCATCTAGATCCGCCTTTACACGATATAATTTTGTGTTTAAAAAAAATTGCTGCCACTAAAGCCACGAGATGCATCATTTATACTGAAACGGCAAACAGGATGTTTCAATTTTTGTACGTGCGGTGGTGGTAGCAGTTAATTCCTAAAAGCTTTAGATTAGTCAACTAAGTTCCAGCCCTTTTGTTTTTATAGAAATTCATGTGGTAAGATTCAGAGAATCCGATAACAAAACAGATATCACTCCAGATAAAGAGACAATATGAAAGTGGAATCTGTGTACACGCCTTAAAACTCCTCATTCTCGACGGACAGGCAAGCGAGCTTTTACTAAATGCAAGTCTTTTTTAGAAGAATAAAATATTGCTCTCTTCTACCTGTCAAACAATTCCTCCTCTAAAAAGATTACATGAAGTGGAAAATAATTTTTTAGCACTAATAAAACGAAATAATGCCTAAGTTATTGGTCTAACATTTTTGCTACTGATTGATAAGGAGATCGGGTAGAATATAGATTGCAATACAGCTTTGGAAAGCTTGCAATTTATATGAAAATCCAGTTTCAATTGACTTGTTTCATAACTTGATCTCTTTTAGCTACATATCGAGATTATAGCTTTTTATCTTATGAAATTGCACACATTATAAAGACATGTTATTACTTTCATGACTTGTTTTGCTCTATCATCTTGCGAAGCAACTACTTCTGAGATTTTGGAAATTCCTTTTCCTTTCGCTGGGATCATCTTAGAATTCCTGAACATCGGTAAGGTTTGAAATCACAATGTCAAGTTTGCAAATACCGATAACCAAGAAAAAAATACTTTTGGTGACAGTTTGCAAAAAAAACGGATGAAACTTGTAGCAGTCACAGCTATAACGACTCACATATTTTCAAATTATTCCCCATTAGTTTCAAATCAAAAGCTGGAAATGTGTTGTACAACGAGGATATCCGCAATGCTTTACTGAGTAATAGTCTTGTCATTTTGGATTAAAATTGTAAGTTATCTTAGACAGTGGAAATATCACATGACACGAGAATTCTTGAAACTACTCCAATTTTTTGGAGCAGGAAGTTTCATTGCTTATTTCTTTTTCTCGCTGTCAATGCCAGCCAGTGTTGAAGCAATTATAAGATTAATTTAGTTGGCGTTTTCTCCATATTGCTTCAATTCAAATCAAATATCGCATAAGTTAGTGTCAGCTAAGTCGTCTCTTATTATTACATCCACATCAATCCCAGTTATTAGACCCTGGAGCAATTTTTGTGGCTGATGTAATGGTCTTGGCGGGGTCCTAACAAATGTCACGTGCTCGCTAGTACATTTAATTTTGGCTATTCGTGTAATGTTTCATCCTACGTACTAAGTGTGTGCGTCTAAATTCGGTTCAGGTCACACCCACACCAATGGTTAATTCAGTGTAACGACACAGTGTTTTAAATGCGATTAAACTTTGGCGTTTGCATATGCTTTTGTGATCCAAATAAGATTTTGTTTTTGATTGATTAGCGATTCTGGCCATTGTATACGAAAACAGAACAAGAGAAGTTTCTGTGAGGTACATTTATATCCGTGGCCAACGTTAATTGACGCGTGTCAAACGAGACTGTTTTTCACTTCAACTTGGCCTTATCGAAATAAAGATGTTTGTACAGCGAGAAAGGGTTACGCATGAGTAACTTCTACCGTTTACAAAGAGTTGTTATTGTACGATTGCCATGAAGGAGAACTTTTGCGTTTGAAATCGTCCATTTAGAATGTCTCTTATTGAGTTGGGGTTCATTGAAGTTTTTTTTTCTCGAGTGAATAACTTACTTTGAGTGGAAATGGAGCCCAAAAAAAGATTTTCTTTTGCTTGTAAGCTATTAATATTTTCCGTAAAAAAGGAGAAATAAGGTGTTTCCCGAGAGGCATCATTGACGAGGTCGCTTCTCTTTAAAAAATAATGAGATTCAGACTAGTTTCGGTGATGAAAAGAGATACAAACAGGGAACGAGAAGTTTGTAATGGCTTCATGGGATAATTAGGTTGGTTTTGGCAACAAAATGTATGGGCACGGTGTTTCTCTAAAGGATCATCATGTCACAATAGAAATCAAGTTTGGATTGGTGCTGTCAATGAAGTGATTTTGAAAACCATTATAATTAGCTCATATAGCTTTATTGCCGAGGACCAGTTTAGTCCCTGTTACCGTTTAATGACTTTAATCTTTCTTCTTATCTGGCTACCTATGTGCATGCGTGGGCAGTGCGTTTGTCGAGCCGGTTTGAGCTTCTCAAGTAGAACATAACTTTTTAGGTTGTAAATTTTCTCCATAATTACAATTGGTTGAATAATGCCAATATGCTCGAAGCAATATGTCCTCAAGATCAGTCTTCTTTTGATTAACTATGTAAAATGCGCAAATGTTCAAGAAACTTTTCAAAAGTTTGCAAAATGTCGATCCTTCCATCTCGTCGTAGTTGCCAAAAATTCGTCTACTGTAATGATTGTGCTTATGTACCAACTCAAAACTAATGAATCAATCTATACCGTTCCTTTAGTCCTCTATGGATATACCCAAATTAGGTGAAAAAGAATAATATATGGATGATAGATGTGCGTGGGCTATCAGGCAAAGCTACAGAAATAGAGGTACGGAAATGAACTATTAACACAAACTAGAGCAGAATCAAGTTAAAACTTCAATAGCTTTATCGGCATTGATCGTAATCTACTTACCGTTTTTGTGACCTGTGTTGACACTTGTATCCGCCAGGAATAACGATAATTTTGTGTCCACAATTAATGCAAAGGATAAAATAGCCGTGAAAATTCTAATTACACTCAACGAATTCATGTTTGCTACGCGCTAAAGCTGCCTGGATCACAGTCGATTAGCTCATACACAGGCACTTTGATGGGAACAGGTATGCTACACAAAAACTTGTTTTCTACATAGCACAATTGTATTGACAACTTCTAAGCTTTTGAGTTAAATCAAATGAGTATTCAAACGGTTTGAATTCAGAGTTTTCGTCGCATTTCCATCTACGCATAGACCACTGGAGCGATTCACCGGGAAGGTAACGTGTTGCACACTTTTCTTACATTTCTGTCGCTTTCAAAACTGTTGCATGTCTTGAACGAAGAGATTATCTGTGGTAGTAAACCGCACCAGGAGCAACATGCCACTGGAGAAGATATCGGGTAAGCTCAGAGAGAGAGACGCTGAGGAAAGAAGGATATCGTTTTGGTTTGTTTTTTGGTGCAAAGGAACCAGCCAAGATTAGAAGAACACTCCGCCGGCTTTGTCCTTACCTTTGAGTGTGTGTTGGTGTGGCGTGCAGTAGCATTACTAGTGACATTTTGCACTTACCAATTTGGTATAAGCCACCAGAGCAGACTCGTCTGGTATGCTGAGTGAGTGGCATAATATTGTTACTGTTACTGATATGGAATGCAGCTCGTCGACAGTTACTAGAAAGAAATGGAGTTGATACATTTGTCTCTCTAATCCCCTCCATTTTCCGTTTATCATAACAAGGAACAAGTTACAAACATGCAAACAAAGTATCAGGATGCGAACGTGTGCGTATCAGAACGACAATAGAGATCATTTTCTTAAAGAAAATGCATGATACACCCGTACTGAACATTACGGAAAGAGTTCATTCCGATTTTGTTTCGTCAAGTCATCATCACAGTTTGTGTGCGTTATGCAAAGGAAGTTTGTGCAGCTCGGATTTTGACAATTGTTACGGTGCAACTTTGATGCAAACCAAAATATACCACACACACACACACAGGATTGAATAATTTTTTTCATCATGGTTATAGTATGAATGAAAAAGGAGTTTTCTGTGCTGAATTTTCTCTAGATATGGTTATGAAAGCTAATTATTTAAGTTTTTCTACAAGTATGGAAACATATTTCGCTTTTGTTGCTTTTTAAAATATGTATTATGTTTCCTTTGGTGGCAATTCAAATTATTGCATTATGAAGAAATCTAGTATTCAGTTTGACACGTTATTATGAGATCCGCAACAATGTTCAAAGACTATTTATTGTCACGCAATCTCCTGACACCTGAGCATAGTCCGAAGAGGGTGATGAACTGAAAGGAAACTTTTATTTCTTCTTTAAATCTTAACTAAAAAATATGCCGAATTTAGTATTCATCAAAACGAATGAAACAAAACATTTTGAGATGATCTGCATGGGGGACACTTAACAGGTTGAAGCCAGAGATGTACTCATGATCTTATCGAGGTCTAACAACGTTTTGAACTGAAATAGAATCTCTGGGGCTATTTGAGACACTCAGTATTTAATACATGATATAGCATTATCCGAATTATAATGAATGAAAATAAGTATCTTGTAGTTATTGTGCTCATAAAAGAGCTGCTAGAATGGTCTCGTTCTCGTCCTAGTGAAAAAAGTAAATGATGCCTTTTTCATCGTCAAAGGAGCCCCGCCGTCCATTGCACTTTTCATGCGCTGATTGCAGGTAAACTGTACTTTTTTGTGAGGATTCCTTTCCTAAAAAGGCAGCTACTACTACTGTGACACTAAAGAATTAATAGTCCAGTGGTCAACGAAATGTCTGCGGGGGAGAGAAAAAGAAACATTCATAATACGGGTTGCTTTCATTGAGTCTTTTCATGTTGAACGTTCACGCACGATGTTTATCGATGTGTCCATTTCTCTTACACAAATTATTCTGATATAGGTTTACAACATTTTTGTCAAAATGTAAAATATTATCTATGTCAAATGCGTTTCCGTTATTATTACTTTTTTAATAGTTTATTTTGAACAGGATATAAATCAAGATCCTTTATAACATTGACATTTACAGTGTTGATTTTTCAAGTTTGATAAGAAAATACTCAAAAGTTTCATTATGAAACACAATTTTCACGAGAGTTTTCAAAAAAATTTACGTTTTCAAGAGAAAAAGGATGAATGCAATAAATGTCAACCTTATATGTCCTGTATTATTCATCTAACGATGTATTTCCGCCTCCGAGAAGATGCGATCTTGTTTTTTCTTCGAAAAATCCTTTGGTGAGAGAAACTGCATTTTAAAAATGTGGGGCACATGCTGCATGTGGGTATTTCGGATTTAATTATTACAACAATATGAGCTCCAGAGGTGAGCTTGGTATGGTGAATGTACGGGACAGAAAATATTTGTGGGTTAGTTAGTTGTGCCGTACCGTGCCCACCGCCAGAGTATCTTTTAACAGATAAATCAGGTCTTGTAAAGTCCTCATTTATCATACCTCTGAGCCTCTATTAGGTAATAATAGCTTTTAAAATGTTAGGGACAAAGAATCAACAGGTATACAGTTTGCACTAATGTATGACAGAGCTGTATGGTTGTTGGTTTTCACGCAATGGGGGTTGTACAGATCACCCTCTAATTAATCGCTGCTTGTGGTGATTCCGATTTTACTGAAGACAGGTCCTTCCGCAGCAAGTAGGTTTTGCATGACAATTGCTGAAAAATACTGCGATTGTGGTCCGGTCCAGGTAGCTGAAACGTTCCCAGGAAATGTTTACATCTTCAATATTTCATGTGCGAAGTAAACGTGCATTAATTCTTCTTTCCGTGACGGCTTGACAATTTTTAAGCGTTTCTCAATTCCTAAAATTCGTCGTGTCGAGTAAAGGAATAGTAGACGCTGGCTGGCTGGTCGTCTTAAAAACCATAAAGACAAAGTAATGTTGAACACGAAAGACAACTGCGTTTGAGGACTAACAAATGAAAGCTTTAATTACAAAAGTATGGTTTTCGGTTTTGTTTCTCGAGCTAGTTCAAAAGAGAAAACTGTCTAATTTGTCGCATATTATCATCGAATGGCACAATGACAGAATTGTATCTTGCCAGACCCCAATTCTGTAACAACATCATGTCAAGTGTCAAAGACAAACATGTCCAAAGTGCATTCCAACCTGTGTCGCACGTAAAACATTGCAAATAGTGGGCTTGTTGTTTGATCAACCTTTGATGTTGTAAATAGATTAGGGTACTGAACAATAACTGATGCAATCCCTCCCATAAGATCTCATGAGTATTATACAAGACTAAAAAATTGAATTTAAAGTATTACCTACATACTACATACTTACACAACTTCCATTTGTAAGTGAAAGGAAACATGAATTTCCCGTGTTACTCTTATCTGTATATCGGAAACAAGTCTTTTTCGTTGTTTTGTATCTATAAATAGGTTTAAAACACACCTCAGTTATGCTAAAATTAATGAAAAGTAAATTTATCCGTGTGCGTCACAGCAAACCGCAAATAAGCCATTTATTAAGCACCGAAGGGGCTTATTGTATTCGTTCATGTCCGTCTGTCTGTCTGTCTGTCCGTGTACACTCTAACTCGTTTGTTTTTTGTCCGATCGTTCTCAAATTTCGCACGAAAATAAGTTAGAGTCCAAGGTACTTTACTGCCAAATTTCAGAGTAATTCATTCACTGTGTCAGAAGTTATTAATTAACTAATTGCAAATAGCCTTACTAGGTGTATTGCTCTGTTACGGGACAAGAGATGCCAGGTTCGAATCCCGGCAATAGGTTTCCATTTTTAAGACAAAATTCGTCAAAATCATGTTCAAGAGCGTTTCTCGGGCACGGTTGCCTAGGATTACATAGGGTGACAGGATTAGGTAGGATGACGGGATTAGGTAGGATGACGGGATTACGTAGGAAGACCGGATTACGTAGGATGACGGGATTACATAGGATGACGGGATTACATACGATGATGGGATGACATAGGATGACGGGATGACATAGGATGACGGGATTACATACGATGATGGGATGACATAGGATGACGGGATGACAAAGGATGACATAGGATGACGGGATGACATAGGATGACGGTATGACAAAGGATGACATAGGATGACATAGGATGACATAGGATGACAAAGGATGACATAGGATGACATAGGATGACATAGGATGACGGGATGACAAAGGATGACATAGGATGAC
>VICI01004090.1:0-11685 GCA_019593645.1 Akabosia matsudoensis
CATAGAAGTACCCCAATTTAATGTTGAAGATGAAGATAGCGATAGTGACTTTTAGTGCAGTGTACAATAATTTAAGTCTATTTCTCAATATGAAGTAAAAGTCTGTTTTTATTGTTTAGTATTTAAGTACAAAACGTTTTAGTTTTATTTTGCATTTGAATGTTACAACTCAACTTTGTTCGCTTCTGAGGAATCTGCAGACTCGTCTTTAGGAACTTTGTCAACAACGGCTTTGATATCGTCAAAGATAGATTCAATAGAGGTGTTTGCGTCCCAAGATTTGATAAACTTGCCAGTATGATCATACAAGTACTTTTGGAAGTTCCACGTTGGCGAAACTTGTGATGACGCTGCAAGAAAAAGCCATTACCTGTTTACCACCCAGTTTTTATTTAGTTTTTTATGACTTTTCGTCTCTGCACATACCAATAATGTGCTTCCAAAGAGGACTTGCGTCTTCGCCTTGAATCTTAACCTTTTCCATTACTGGGAACTCGCATTTATGATGTGACTTGACGAATTCCTAGAGAAAATGTTTCATTTGAGATAGATTATGTACAGTTATGCTTGTTTATTTCTTGGAAATATAATTTGACTAGTTTAGTAGCTCAGTCGTCAGATGCCCAAAAAGTGAATGACTTGAGATGCAGAGCCATGTACCATTTTAAACCAAATAAAAAGAAAAATGACTGCTTGTTTTAAACTCATACATATTCATTTGTATCTCACCTCAATCTCCTGAGCGTCCCAAGGCTCCTGCTCCCCAAAGTCATTGCAAGGAAATGCCACAATCTCGAACTTGTTTTCATACGACAATATCTCGTGCAGACGTTTCAGGGCTTTTAAATGAGCATCAGTGTGTCCACATTGAGATGCCGTATTCAGAACCAGTAACGCCTACACAACCAACACAGTCAGACACAAAAATTTAATCATTTTATACATTCAATCACTTTTTGTATTCAGTCCGGCTCTTACTCACCTTTCCTTTAAATTTACTCATTTCAACAGGATTCCCTTTGATGTCGTTCACAGTAAAGTCATAAATTGACTGGCACAGGCCTGTCGTTGCTAAACTCGCTAACCCGAATATGACACTAATATACTTATAACTTGCCATTTTTAACTGCCTTATTATTTTTATTTTTTGAATGTTTTTCAAATATTTTCCTTCAGAAATCCTTTGAAATAATATTTCTTTTCTTGTCCAGAAGACTGTAATTTTCTTAGGACGTTGACGTGTAAGATTCTAAAATGTATGTGTGAACGTGAGTAGCTTGTTGCATAAAAGCCGATCTCTGCATCGCTTCTTAGTTTTTTTTCCTTCCCTATTGGAACGAATCTTGCTTGACAGGTGTTTCGGAGGTTTCTTCATCTTTCAAATGGATATTACATTAGCATTTTGGAGATGACTGCCCGACTGAGCCGTAAACATATCCAGGATTGTCTTGGGGGCGTCTTCTAAGCAAACTTGTTTCCTTTTATGTGTGTAGAACTTACAGGAAAAGTCATGCTACAATACATACATTGTTTTTTTTTTTTGCATGGAAAAATCTTTACAAACAAGTTTCAAGCATTTTCCCCGTTTTTTTGTCCATCCAGCAAAAGGTTCTTGTCCTTTCAATAAAAATCCATTATTTCATGCGTTTAGAAACTTTTCATATGCATCTTAACATCTTAGGAATTTGTTTTGGCAGTATTTAGTTTCCCATCATGTTATCGTCATTGGATGAAAGTGAAAACATGTCTGCTTTTTAGAAAAAAAGTAGGTTTAGGCGTTCACTGCCAAAAAAAGAGTATTAACGCGGTTATTGCATCACACCAACTCTCGCGTAACAATACGACTTGTTATATTGTTAAACGCGAGAACACCCTTAAAAATAACCCATTGTGATTATTGTCGCGTCAAAAATTACCGTATTGTTTTCCTGTGTGCGTACGCAAGTAGAAAAAACATGACACATATTTTTGTTCATGTACATCCGGTTTTTTACTAAATATTTCGTAATTATTTTTATAGGTACAGCAAAATATGAATGAGAAAAAAAGGATGTGTGTTGTATAGGTATATTTTTTTTTGAAAAAGCAAAGCAGTTTAATAGACACGCATCGTGTAATGAATGATTTCGGAGCGTATATTTGTATGAAAATTTTGTTACGAAGACGAAAGAGATGGCAAAGATTTATTGTTTTTTGAATACAAACGTAAGTCTTAAGTAAGCGTTTTCGCTTTTTTAACATCCGATGAATTTATCATGCATGCAGCCTGCTGCAAGAGTGATTTAAAAGTGCAGTTTGCAGCTGGGGATTGAATTACTCTCACTTTAAGTTAAGAGCAGAGGGTGAACGCGAGCGAGCTACTGCAGAAGGATATTAAAATGATAAAATGCTGGTCGTGTTTTTTTTCTGAAGAAAAGTGCATTTTAGAATTCTTTCATGTATAATACTCCTTTTTTTTCTTCGTATGTAAGAGGGACATGAAGTTAATGTAAGTGAATTTGTAATATATATAGCCGCTTAGCTTCGGTCCTTTTTTTTCATCTTCTCGTAGGGATGGATAAACGATGAAGGCTCTTTAACGTGTGCTTTTTCATTCAAGTACTGGTTACAGAGGTGAGTGTGGGGAAGGGCTTTAACGGCAATTATCGTAAAACGGCGACATTACAATAAAACTGGCTCTTGTTATGATGCGTTGTATTGAATAAGGTATGAGGGTATCAGGTTAATGCGTTTTGCGGCATTTTATGTGATTGAAAATGCGCTAAATCAAAATGTTGTTGGGTTTTAGCCGTTTAAGCCGTAGATGAGTAATAAACACCAAGACAACTGCCGACAGGCTAACGATATGATTCATATGAATTACTAATTGTGCCTCGTAAACATACCTAATGCACACATGCGCTTTTCACGTTTAACAATGAACGTTCAAGGTAAACCCGTGCATAGTAGTATCTCATCCCTCCGCTCACCCCTGTATTTTCTTCCAACAATGGCAAGGTAAGGTTTTAACACGCATTGTTGGGCTTATCTAGTAAGAAAAAGGGGAAAAAAAAAAATTTTGTCTCTAAACTGGTTAACAAGACGACTCTAGCTAGTACACTCTTGCTAGTTACGAGTTTCTCTTTAACAATGCTGGCTGCCAAAAACTCGCTAAACGATTATTCATCAGCAACACGCTCAACAGATTGCTTCTGTCTTGCACTTGCTCCTTTGGCTGCTTCAACCCGTGCAAAAGCTTCTTCTAAAGATTTTTTTGCGCTTTTCGCTTTCAGAACAAATAAGAGTGCGAAAAGTTCATTCAAGCCAGACACATTTCAAATATGGTTGGTATGAAAACCACTTTCCGTGTCAGTAGGACATTATTTGCGGAGGATTAAATGCAGGTGGACAGTTTCGTAAAAAAAAAACTGCATCCCTGCTTGCTCATCAGAACGATTTTGATTTTTTGTCTAAAGAAACACTGCCCAAATAAATTAATAATCGTCACGATGAAGATTTCAAAGTGAATCATTGCGTCTTTTTCTTTCAAACTGTCATAACAGAACGGCAGGGGTTCCCCGGTGACTTTGACGCGAAAGAGAGAGAGAGAGAGAGAGAGAAAATCATCTACATCAAATCAAAGTGAAGCTTTGATTAATTTAATTTGAAGTGCATTTTGTTTTCCTGCAAAGTGTCGACATGTGTTCAGGCGACTGTGATGGGAGCGAGTTGTCGTGGGAACTGCACTCTTATCGAAGGTCTTATAACCGGAAACGTTACGTGAAAGTGTTGAGTGTTTATATCCTCATGTGTCTTGTGGGTGGGGTATTGAGTAACAAAGCAAGGAATGCGGAGTTTAACGGTGAGGAAACAAAAAAATCACTTTCGATTTCATTTTTTCATATAATAAAAATTTTTTTGGCAGGAATCATTTGATAATTGAAAAAAAAAGAACTGATACACTTTGAAATGGTGTGATGTATGAGCTAGTAAAGGTGTGTGTGAGTTCAAGCAACCTTGAAAAAAGGACTGTTTTTTTAGACTAATATGCGTTACACAGTAGCTAACTTAAAGTCATCGTGTTTTTTGTGATTGCGAGTTTTCCGCTTGGGTTCAGAAAAAGAGAAAGTTTTTTTTTAATGCGTACACTTCGTCGCGTTAGTGGTGTGGTATGGCTTAATTGCAATGATCACAAAAAGAAGTAGCAAAGTATTATTTTTTTATGTACAGAGAGGAGTAATTAACAAAGAGTTGATGAAAATTATGAGTGAAATTTTTAAGGGACGGGGAAATATGAGACTTTCAAGGTCGGGATAGATTTTATGAGGAAAAAGTTTTATGAGAGGGTTTGTCCTTGTGAAGTGGATATGTCAAGGGTACAGTACAAGACCCTTTTTTGGGCTTCTGTTTTTGTTTTGGTTGCTGAAAGGAGGAGAAGACAGCGAAGAAGAAAAAAATGTTGTTGAAATAGTTAAATAAACAAGATTCTATTTTTTGTCAAATCAAAGAGAAATCAGAATGATTGACGTAGTAATGACTATATAGATCGTGAATGTTTGCTTATTTTTGAGAGATCATCAAAAGGAATTTCGATTTTGGATTGATTGGCCATATAGGCACGTACGTCATTTTCTCCTGTGGTTTTTTATGATTCTCTTTTTAAAGACAGACAAATAACTCGTACATATTTTTGTATTTTTGTGAATCAAATCTCCGTACCAGGTACGTCGTTAGTTGTTTAGGACTTTTTTGTTGTATGTGAAGTTCATGGTCTGTATGGTAACGGGAATAAGATGACAACGGTAGTGGTTTATTGACGTTTTCTCAATAAATCATACGAAAAAAGGTTACATCTAGGGACATGAGGCTATAAAAAAAAGTTGCTTGATGAAAACTCGGAAATAAATCAATTTTCAAATGACACCGGTTTTGAATTGTGTATGGATGCTGTGATGTTATAGGTGTATCATTGGGTCAGTCTTATGATGTGTTTGTTCCAAGGAAACTTGATAAAAAAGGTTCAAAAAATATTATATTCTTTTGCGGGAACTTTTATTGTAGTTATCGTATTGCACAAGAAAAACTGGGCGAAAGGTTGCACACGAGTAAATAAAGGTTGTTCTATGCAGTTATGTAACGGTGTAAACACAATGATCAACCGTTAAGACAAAATTTTATAACTGTATTTTTGTTTCTACATGCACCAGGGTCGTATAAAATCTCACCTAAACCATGCACGGTGAAGGTCTCGTCAACGTCTTCAACTGAAGTTCAAGGAACTTGCATGTTCGTCTGGGAATGTCTGAAATCGGAAGGGAAGCACTTGGGAATGTGTGTGGATGGGTTTATGTTTGGCAGTTGTTGCTCGCATAACGCTAATGATAATGCGATTATGGACGCAGAAGGAGATAAACCCAGTGGGGGTGTTGGAGGAGGGGGAGAGAGTGCAGAAGACGTTGAGCAAGCGACGAGTAACATTGTGAGCGTAATTGGAGGGATCACGGGAAGTAGCACTTTATGGGAAAGTACAACTACTACAAGTATGCCCAACTTTACCGAAGATGACGAGGAAGTCGTTGGCATACCATTTATTACAAGGAGAAATGTCACAAGTACAACTACAAGTACAACAACGACCCCATCTACGACGACAACCACCTCAACAACGACAACTAAGCCAACAACACTGTCTACAACTACGACGACTACAACGACAACTCCAAGACCTCCGAGTAACTCGCAGCCTGGAAACACTCCGGTGATCTCAAGTTCTCCAACGACTTCGCAAACATGTGGTATATCCACATTGCATAGACTCCCTCAGCCACAAAAGCGAATTGTAGGCGGGGCAGAAGCCAAATACGGCCAGTTTCCATGGCAAGTTAGTGTGCGACGCACTAGCTTTTTTGGATTTTCAAGTACACATAGATGCGGTGGTGCTCTGATAAATGAGCAATGGGTAGCGACAGCAGGTCACTGTGTTGATGATTTAATGACGAGTCAGATTAAAATACGACTGGGGGAGTTTGACTTTAGCCAAACGACAGAGACTCACGCTCACTTGGAGAGTGGCATTAAGAAGAAAATTGTTCATCCAAGCTATAATTTCTTCACGTATGAAAACGACTTGGCGTTGCTTAAACTGGAGAACCCTGTGAATCTCACGACTTCGCCTCATATTGTTCCTATTTGTTTACCTGGATCAGACGATCTACTGATTGGGGTGAGTAAAACTACTCGTATGTTTTTCGTACAGAGCCAATTTATAAATTTTAATTATTTCAAATATAAAAAACTGTACAAATTTTCCAACAGGAAAACGCAACAGTTACGGGATGGGGAAGACTATCCGAGGGAGGACAGTTGCCCAACACCCTTCAGTACGTCCAGGTTCCTATCATATCAAATGATAAGTGCAGAGACATGTTTTTGAAGAGCGGCCGGATGGAGCACATCCCCGAAATATTTTTATGCGCAGGATATGACAACGGAGGTCGTGACAGTTGCCAGGTAACAATTGCAATAACAACAAACCCATGCTGATACAGTAATAAACCTCATGGTTCATGGTTTTTTAATATACTAGGGTGACAGCGGGGGACCCTTGCAAGTAGTCGGCTCAGATAAGCGCTACTTCCTCGCAGGTATAATCAGTTGGGGTATCGGCTGTGCAGAGCCAAACATGCCTGGTGTGTGTACGCGCATCAGCAAATTTACGAGTTGGATACTCAACCACGTGAGGAACTCGTAGTAACATCAGTAAACAATCAAAAGACTTTCCCTGCCTGTTACAAGGTTGTGTGATTAAACAATTTTTAAGACAATAAACAAAAAGAGACTTTTGTCCTCTTTTTATTTTTTTCACCCGCCGAACTGTGTAAAAAAGTTAAAATATCGTTCATGTAAATAATACTATTTTTTATGTTATTTTTTTCAATGTACCCTTCGTCGTCTGTTTATTTCTATGTTTTTGTTATTATTTTGTTTTGAGTAATAAATAAATCTAGTCATTTTATTTTTTTATATGAAAGAAAGAAAAAAAGACTTCGGCTTGCGTATGTTTCACTTGTTCGAACGACATATTGTTTTTCATGCATGGATGTATAGCTATGTACACCAGCACCGTTGCCTGTCTCCCGGAGAAAACAGCAAACTGTCGTGTACTTTCCCTGCGCTTGCCCGGGACACATTGTAGCTTTCACTTGGTGACGCAACGTCCCTCTTAATGTGAACACCCACACCCAAAAAAGTAGCAATGGAAAAATACACGCTACACTTTCTCTACAAACAAAAAAAGGCATTAGCAAGAGCTACTCTTACCACACATATCATTTTACACGACTCCAGTCGCACCTTCTTTTTTTGTCTATCTCACTCTAGCAATCATTTCACATTTAAGAAGAAAATTTTAATTATATTTATAAGCAAGCAATAAAAAAACTATTTTTATCGCAATGGCTATGGCTTCGTAGTGCGAGCTCAGAAAATAGGAACATATTTTTAGCTGAAATTGTAAGTTTAGGTGCGTGAAAGTAGTGGAAAGTTCGGAAATACAATGGCTGACCCGAATCAGCAACAACAACAGGGACAGAATCCTTACAAGGATACTACTTTCCTGAACCACCCTGGTTACAGACCATATCAAGATCCTAACTCGCAGGAGGTCGACTTAGAAAAGTATCCGGAGGCTAAGGACAGCACGAATAAGATACGAGGACGGAGTGAGTTGCTGGAAACGATTGTCGGGGGATTGGAGCCTGAGCTTGTGGTTGCCAAGGGATTTTACTTTTTCTTTTATGCCGCTTTCGGATCCTTGTTCCCCCTTATGGGGGTGTACTTTAAACAGTTGGGCTTTAATGGGGCTCAAGCCGGGATACTATCTGGACTCCGGCCTCTCGTTGAGTTCATCAGCGCTCCCATACTAGTCGGATACGCCGAAAGGTAAAAGAAATATACGTTGAATAGCTAAAAAAAATTTAACTGATCAAGGCAAATTTAAGACTGAACCTTATATTCTTAGACAAAACCGGCTGAAGACACTATTGCTGGTGTCGTTAGGCTCGTGGATCCTGTTCACGTTCCCCCTCGGCTCAATTCAACCTGAGCCAGTGGGTTGCCTACGAAAAGTTAACATTTCCCATGTGATCATCGATCCTCCGGAGCCGGTGAGTATCACGTTCAACAAGCGTGAGGCGTTACCTGAGGAGTACTATGAGGATGGTCAAGACGATGCAACCGGTGACAACGAGTATATCTTACCACCGATAGCCCTGCCTCTCCAATCACCACCTGCCACTGCCAGCGACGATGATTACGAAGATACATCTCCACACGTGCGTTCAAAGAGATACATTCCTCGCCCAAAACCTGGAATCTCACCGCTTAAAGTAACCTACGCGATTAACTACGACAAAAAAGAGAATAGCAACTGGGTGAGTCCTTCCTANAAGAGAATAAAAACTGGGTGAGTCCTTCCTACTCCAGTCAAGTGTTCAAGAAGGATGACGTGAGCAAGGTGTTTTTCCTTCTCCTCTTGTTGGTTATCATTGGCGAGGCGATATCCAGTCCTAGTATCGTACTGGCGGACACGGCAGTATTGAGTTTCCTGGGCGATCAGGCAGCAACGCGGTATGGTCATCAACGGATGTTCGGAAGTATCGGATGGGGGATTAGCATGTTCTTTATTGGTATTGCCCTGGATCACAGCACATTTCCAGCACGGAAATGTGATCCACTGCCTCAAGAGAAAAATTATGCCGTTTGCTTCAGCATTTTCGTCGTACTAATGGGCCTGGCTATGTTGGTGGGCTGGAGGATTAAAATGCCCCAAGTCAACATTAATATCAACCTTGAAATGGACCAGAACGCTGCCGCAGATGCGACTGCAGGTGGCTACGGCCAGAGTTTTGAAAACGTTGACATTGGTGATCCTTACGGGAACGGCGGCTCCATTGTTTCTGGAGGAGTCACCCACCAGAAGACGGTACGCATTTGTTTTTAAGTTTGGATAACAGCTTACCTAAGCTACAAATATCTAAGAAACTGACTTGAACTATTTACAGATCGGCGAAGGTGGAATCCCGCATACAACCGTTTTTGCCCAGCAGACAAGGAAGATGCCGGAATGGGTCATGGTTCTGACCCACTACAAATCTAACCCGAACTGTCTTGCCATACTTGGAATTGCTTGGCTTTTGGGATGTGGAATTGGGCTCATCTTTGCATTCCTTTTCTGGCATTTACAGGACTACGGTGGTAGCCCAACATTGTTTGGCTTGGCTTCAGTAATCAACCACGTCTCTGAAGTTTTCGCGTACTTTTTCTCGTCAACTCTCATCTCTCAACTGGGCCACGTCAAGGTATTGTGCATCGGACTTCTTTGCAATGTTCTCAGGTTCCTCTACATTACCGTCATCAAGAACCCGGTATGAAGTGACACATGAATTTACTTTTGTAACTTCGGTCGGCATGGATTCTATTTATTTTATTTTACCATCCCATAGTTTTGGGTACTTCCCTTTGAACTCATTCAAGGAATAACTCACGCCGCTTGCTGGGCAGCATGCTCATCATACCTGGCTCACAACACGCCACCAGAAATGCGACAACAGGCTCAGTCAGTCCTTCAAGGACTGCATCACGGATTAGGTTCGCCTTATCCGACAATCTTTATAGCAACTAAATTTCACCTCGTGATATATAGAATTTGAATTGTAGTTCATGATCCTTGTACGAAATATAACTGACAGTTTTCCTTTTTAAAGGTCGCGGTTGTGGAGCCGTTCTTGGCGGAATCTTTGTGGCATCAATGGGCACCCTCGGAACATTCCGGTTATATGCTTTACTTTGTGCGATCACCCTTGGGGGTTTCGTGTTCCTAAACTTTTACAGGAAGGACGCAGGTGGATTTATCAGGGAGTTGCCTCAAGAGGAAGATCCCCATAATGTTGCCGCTGGAGGAGGAGAGCTCTTAATGCCTCATGGTGTTCCAAGCAGTAACTTGCCAAGGTGAGTAGGTAGCCTATATTACAGTTACAAAGTCAAGAACATTGTTGCTGACCAAACTGGTTTGTATTCTGAGCAGAGTCCCATCAAACAGCCGCTTGGAGAACCAGCCACAGCAAGCATACGACTACAATTCTCAGCAGCAATACAACCAGCAGCAAGACTATCAAACTGGAGGAAGTGGACAACCTACTAATCCATTCTTCCACAACTAATCTCCATTATCAGCGCCATTACGTTTTTAAGAAAACAAAACTTGATCTCGTTACTGAATTTAGTATTTCGACATTGTGAAATTGAGAGGGAGAAAGTGAGAGAAAACGAAATGAATCTCGTACCGTAGTGTTCTAGTAAAAAAAACATAAAAATACAAAACAACCCCCCATACTTAACTTTGTAAGAGTAACTTTAACAGTCATCTGTAAATAATCAGTTTCAACGTTTAAAAAGGAGAAAAATTGTTTGGTGGTTAAGCAAGAGATAATCGTACAAGTAAAAAAGAAAATAACTTACAGTAATACATATTGTGTCATGGTACATTATGGTGGAGGCTGTAACTTTAAATCATTTACGACTAAGAGAATTATATTTCAAGACAAAACAAAGAAGGATGTAATAAAAACTTGGGACAAAAGTGTTAAAATTTTAACTGAAATTGGACAAAGTATTGGATGGAAGTTGGGCGGTACGGGGACCCCATCTATGCATCTACGTATTTATCTTTAATGTACTACTACTCCACTTCGTCTTTGTTCACTTTTTAACTTAAAAATTCACCGCTAGAGAGAGAAGCTCGTTTGTTAACAAATTTGGAGCTTTGAGTCTGTCGAAAACTTGTTTTCACTCCACCAGAGAGCAGTACAGTTGCCGCAGACGTCTTGAGTTTTTCCAATGATGACTTTTTCAACTTTTATTTTTCAATGTTAAGCTTGTCAAATTTGGATGGATATGAGAAGCGCAAGGCAACGACTTTTTGTATAGTCACCTCGGAGACAAAATGAAAATGAGACAAGAAATCGCGAAAAAAGCCGCACAAGAGAAATAAGATTAAACTTTATTAAAAGATTTACGAGTGTTAGATCATTTCAACGGCCCACGCGAATGAAGCAAAAATTCCAGAAATGCGAAGAATATCCAATGCAATGACCTACTGACATGACCCCATTGAATACTTAACTTAAATTGAGCTTGATTGAGGCTTCACAACAACCAAAAAATCTCTCGTATTTTTCGCTGTTGACAAATTTACCGACACACTCATTGAGTGAAACTTTTTATGTGATTCTTTGCCTTGTGCTTGTCCTTTAATCGACTTAACAGATTTTAAAAAGCCACAGATATTTTTTCTCTTGACGCATTTTCAGTTGACACTTCTTCCAGTCATCATCTCTCGTGTGTCGTGATTAAGTCTTACAAATTTCCTCGGAAAAATGTCGAAAACCATCAAACTTGTTCTCTTCACACTCCTTCTCGTCTGCCTTCTCCAGTTTTCCTCTGGCGACATTGGGGCTTGTGTGGAATGGTGTAACGGTAAGGTTATTTGTTTCCCACACACAAACGCTCGTTAACTAATTAGCCTCTTACAATTTTTTTTTCTCCATTTTACAGAGGAGTTTAAGCGATGTGTCAATAACGGTAAGGACGTTTCCATAAATAACACAGAGCTAGGCTATTTTAGCTCGTGCTCGTACTTTAATCTTG
>VICI01004091.1:0-11685 GCA_019593645.1 Akabosia matsudoensis
AAGATGAGGCTTTTGTTGTGAAGATAATGCTAATGATATGTATGTAAAAGCTCATATGATAACGACGCGTTATCATACGAACTAGTCCGTTCGAACTTGTATGGGGCGAATAAAGAAAATGTGGAAAGTATCATGATGTGCCGATGGAGTTTATAATAGTTTGCATTGAATATCCCTCTAATTAGCAGAAAACACCATGAGTCCACACCTGTTTTGGTTTTTAATACACACAGTTCATTTCTCGCTCTAATTTAAAAACCCAAAACCTACCACACTGAAATGGGATATGCTGTTAGTATTTACACTTTTTTTATCCTGGTTGTATTGTTGCATTAACGCAGTGTAACAGCAACACTTTCATCCACGCATTTTTTGTTTGTCCCCTAATTTTTGTGACGATCTTCACAGCACTACTGTGAGCAATTAAAGAGAATGTAAAAAGTATTTTAAACCCCGATATTACTTCTGTTGCGACAAATTTACATTTGAAATTAATTTTAACTCTTGTAATAATGATTTTCCATCAAGAGAAGTGTATAATTTCAAAAAATAATATTCACCGGGTTAGCATGTTGTAACATGTTCTCACTCCATAAAACCACAATAAGCAGACAATAACATATTTCATTTTTTTCCTAACGCATTTAGAAAATTTTACAACAATTCCCGGTGTGCCATTAAGCCTTTCATTTTCAATTTAAAAGTTTTTATTCTTCTCCTTTCATCATTAGCGACGTTTTAAAATCTTTTTTGGGATGATATTTAATAGCCGATAATAAAAAGAAAAATATATTCTAGATATAAAAATGCTTTTCACCAACTATGTTCCTAGTTTGTAACGGATGACGCTCCGATTCTATTCTCTAGTGACATGGATAAAGTGGCATATGAGTTCACCGCATAAAAATCTTACCGAATCATCCTAAACCCTTTTTTTCTCCTCTTCAAGTCAATAACTCACAGATTGTGTGTGTGCTTCATTGTCACAAAGGAAAAATCAAATTTGTGGACCTGCTCTAATATGTGTTTTGTATTTTATATAAAAAAATATGATCGCTCCTTGTCAATAAACCCAATAAAAATAAATTTTTCATTTCAACTGGTTTGCTCGAAACACAATAAAAAGCCATCACAGTAGTAATAGTGAGAAATACCGGCGAGAAGCTTGACTAGTTTGGCCGTAACTAAGATTTATATGTAAACAGACCTCCCATCGAGCGTTTCAATACTTTCTACCAGTCTTTCCTCTCACTTTTCAGCTTCAAAAACACTCACACTCAAGCCGATTGTTATCTCTACACTTTTGCTCTTCTTGTCGTTTAAAATCAAATTGAGAATCAATTCTTTTGTAATTCGATCTGCTGAAATACACATTTTTTACACACACATATTCAGTTCATTCATAACTCTGTGCCATATACGTGTTAACACTCTCAGGCCAGACATTCTCATGATTATCGAAAAGTCATTAAAATTCATGATAATGATTTGACAGTGATAAAAAGGGGCTATTTTTAAAGTCTGCGTAATCTGTTGTGCAACACACCGCTGTGTATTTTTTCAAATGAGGTGTCCATGCAAAAAGGAAAGAAATTGACACTCTTCTTCCGAAAAATTACGCTCTATAATTCAAGGGGAAAATAAAATCTGTTCTGTCCTGCTGTTTTTTCTCGCTGTTTTTCCACACTGCATTCAAATCGTTAAATTAAAAATGAGGCTTTGACATTTCCCTCATTGTGCTATTGTGTTTCTGTATATATTTTACAATGGGTTAACACCGCACTGATATCTATACCAAATCACCATTTTTTTATACTCTGCTTCATAGAGAGAGAAAAAAATTGAGATGAATGTTTTATGACATCAACGGGTTGCATCCATGATAGAGCAAAGTGCACCAACATCAATAGTCCACTCATTCTGTGGTCTTGATTTTTTAATGAGAGCAAACCAATCACCATTGTCTTTTTTTTCTGAGACGACAAAGAATTTTTAATGTATCCGGTGTTATTTTTCTGCGTCAGCGCCAAGTGTGTCCTAGATCATTATGGAGAAAAGAGTAAAATGCAGCGAGAAGGAGGAAATCACATCATCATCGTCATCAACGTCGTCCATCGTAAAATAATAGTAAAACAGAGAGTGATTAAAAAAGCCTGGAAGCATGTCACAAGAAGTTAACTGAGATGGGTTTGCTCCCGGTGCTATTATGTGCTTTCCTTCTCTTGAGCTTTTTCCTTTCCAACTCATTTCCTGAACGGTACACAATTTTTTTGATATCAACCATGAGAAAAGTTTTGGCTTTCACCGACGATCTGCTGAGCAACCACTGCCAACCGATTATTACAATCATACCGGAAATATTTTTTCTTGTGTGTAACGACGAGACTTTTTGCATAGGAAACCCATTTTTTCCAGTTTTTGTTTCACAAGCATTCCGTTATGGGTGTTCATCAAAAAGCTGATTTGCATATAACCACTTGAGTGCTTTATGCACTTCATTCAGAAGAGAAAAAAAAATGTAAGTCATCTACTCACTTTACAGCAAGTTAGTCACAATCTATTGTTTAAGGTTAATGAGTTGTGTAAGCTTTGAGGAAACGACAAGACAGACGAGTAAAAAGACATGACATGATGATGATGTGACTTCATCTACTTTTCCCTTTCTTGTTCATTTAACCCTTTCTCTCTTTTTGACGTTTTCAGCTTTTGTTTCAGAGAGTTTTGCATGTACACTCTATTACGAAAAACGACAAGTATTCCTCTGTTTCTCCAAACTGTATCATAATGTTGTGTAATAATCATGTTGTCAGAGAACGGGACCGGGATCATTTCTCGGCTTTTGTTTATTATCCTTTACCACCACATCGCAGACTACCAAAACTCCTCATCGTCAAAAAGGAAAGCTGTCAGAAGGCAATAAAAATGAAGATGAAGAACAGAGCGAGAGACAAAAAAAAACTTTGTCTCTTTTGTCTCACATATTTTTTTCCTAGATTTTGCATCACAATAAGAACACAAATATGAATGTACAGGACATAATGGGTTGATTTTTATTCTTTAGTATATATCACCAAGTGCCAAGTTGGTTTGGTTGATGATATTATTATTATATTCATTTTTCAGTGTAATTTTCCATATTTCCTTTTTTACTTCTGCTGCCGCCACCACCACCGCCACCATTGCCATAAGCTTTTCCTGTCTCCCTTGCCTATTTACTTTTTATTGTTCTTATCATTTTTATCAATAAGAGGAATAGACAAAAAAATACAACTTTTTATTATGACAAAGATGGAAAACACAGGAGATGAAGAGATGCTGACGATAGGAGAAGAGAAAAAAACCTGAGAGTACAATATGAAACCTGAGGTTTGTCTTTTTTTTTTACTTTTTCGTGCTTTTCTCTTTATGATCTTCAGTTTCCTCATCATCCACAAATAATATCAGATATGAAAAAAAACGGTGTAAGATGAAAAAAAAGTGTATTATCATTTTTTTGTGGACTGATGTTGAGAGTATCGTCATTAAGGACAAGACAAAAAATAATGCAAGATGAAGGGGATATTTTAGTGTTTTCTTTTTGGGGGCTCATTTGTAAAATTCCTAATGGAATGATGACAAGTGCATCATCATTGCCAGGAAAAGGCAGAGAAGGGAATGAAGGCATGAATCTTCTTATTATGTTTCTTTTATTCTCTCTCTCTCTCCTGTTGTTTATGATTAGAAGACAAAAAATATTGGTGAGCATGATCGCTCCAGTCTTAAGGCTGTAGTAGTGGTGGTGGCTTTTACTTGATATTTCAGTTTTTACGATGCACTGAAGAAACAAACTCCAGTAGTATCACGATACGCCATCGCCATCATCACCACCAAAGTCTCGCAAGCTCTGATCTGATTCACGACTTTTTTTCCTTCCTGATATATATATATATTTTTTATGAAAACGCACTTGAGTTTGTTGCTTTGTTTAGTCGTTTTTACTTGGTTTGTGTTTGGAGAGAGCGAGACGTTCATGTTTCGTCATTAATTATTCCGCGTGTCAGATCTGAACAGCGTCAAGAGAGCATAATGTAGAGCGAGGAAGAAAGCGCAGCAAGTTTTTATTGTGGTGCTGGGTTTACAGGGCGATAAAAAGATGATGCTATAAAAGTGTACGGCAGCCGTTGATGATGAAGTGGATGACGATGATGAGTGAAGAATTCATGAAGCAATGCATCCAGGAGTAAGTTTTGGAGTTGCTGTGCTTTATTGTTGTTACGTCATCGTCTCTCTCAGGATGATAAAGACAGGGATCATCGGAATCATAGAGCTCTTTTCACAAACAGACATGGAAATCTTCAGCAACACGATGACAATTTCGAGAGTGACACGATTGGACTGGTTTGGCTATAGGAAAAGTAATTACAAAGTTAAATGGTTTTGTTTGCATCAGTACGACTTGTTAACGCTTTTGGCAACGATACTGAGCCACTGAGCCACTGTCGTTTGATGTAAAGTCATATGAATAGGTATGTATCTCTACGCGAATGCCTGATGAAGAAGAAGTTGCATATCAAAAAGAATAAGAGATAAGGTCGCTTCTCGTTCAACCTTTCACACAAGTAACGATCTGCAACCACCTCAGGAAAACAACGCATCGTCGAATAAAACATGACGTGTTTCCACCCAGCAGGCTAATTAACTGTAAACAGTCAGGCCATAAATGATTTTTGAACTGTATAAGCTTCGAGATTTTTTTTCAGACAATTTTAAAGAAAATGAAGTGCTAAAGAGGAAATGTTAATGCTGTTTTACGTGCATTTTACAACAAGTCGCGTATAATTATGCCAAACTACACACACAAGGCCACTCTTGAAATTGTGTATCAAAATGAAAAAAAAAGTGAAATAAAACAAGTCATTAAATCATTGTAAAAGCCCATTAACAGGGAGTTTTATGGCTTTTTTATGTGCATTTTTCTACAGCGATAGTTGAAGTTTATACTGAAAAATAGCTTAGTTTGGTCATTTTCGGGGTTTACTTTTTTATATGCTTACAATATGCTGCCTGTTGAATCAGCCTGGCAAATAATAAAAAAAACAGCTCTGCTTCCTGAACAAAAGTGTGAGCGCAATCATACATGAACTTTATTGCAACAAGAGAGAAAAAAAAGTGCTTAATGGCTTGTATAGTTGGTGTAGAAAATGGGAATTAAATTAGTTTGTAAAAAAAGCATAAGTGTGTAAAGAAAAGTTACCACTGAACATAAAAAATCCGCTTAATGAGAACGAATGGTTTCAATCAGATTTTGCTCCAAATGAAAAGATGCACAAAGAGCAAGAGCTGTAAAAAAAACTATAATATTATTTCGTTTTAATAACAATATTATTACTTTTTTATAGGAAAACTAATATTCAAAACAGCTTATTTATGAGAACTGATAGGAATGGAATTAAGCAGATTTCTTTCTGTTCACTTTATTCCCTCCAGTAGTTTTTTTTTCTGGCCTGACACACAGTTGACTTGAAAAAAAGGAATAATTAGTCGTAAATCAAAGTGAGAGGAGGAGAAAAGAGGATCTGAATCATGTCATCACTGGAAATGCTATCCTGCTAGAGGAAAAAGACGCCACCGACGGACGGTTTAATTCTCTTGGTGGTTCAAAAGCAGTCAATGATACTACACCGGTATTATATAAAAAAAATCTTTGAATGGGAGAATGAATGAAGATGCCGCAGATGAAAAATGAAGTTGGTATAGTTTTTTTTTGTTGCAGAGTAATTATTCGGAGCGAGGGTGGAATAGTGGTAGAATGGGAGTGTTGATGGTGAAACGGAATGATACAGTCACTTTGCACTTTACTTTTCCGGGGCTCCTGCTTAATTTTCTCGGGTGTTGTGTTCCGCGACAAGGATTAGTTTTTTTTTTCCAGACTCTAATTTGCATAACAGATTCGCTTTTTTGTCAAGGCTTGTTTTTTACACTATTTTTTTGTGAAAGGATAGGAAAAAAGGGGGAAAGGGGGTGGGTACGTGAAATTAGACAAGAAGTACAAAATTAGTGGCTGGGTTTATTTCTTTGTTGTGTATTTTGACGAGTAATTAGGCGGGTGAATACGTATTTTATAATGGAAGCACAGGTTTTTTTGTCTTTTTTTTCAAGAGGGTGACGATACTTATTAAAAACGGTGTATAGAGTATCGGTAATAGGGTATTATGTCAAGAGAATAGAAAGCATAATACTTTTTGTGTGACTTTTTTTCAGAAAAGGAATAATATTTTTCTTCTGGATTTAGATGACGAACTGGAATAGTTGGTTTTTGAAGAGCATAGAATTTAGGATGAATATTACTTAATTGAAGACATCTGTGGTTTTATTTGCTTTTCCGAGTCGGTTATTTGCGGGATGATGTGATCGATAAGTTTGTTTATTTATTCTGGATGACAGAGAGAGAGAGAGAGAGAGACTTCAGAGCACCTATACTGTATCTAAATCCATTTTGATTTTTGGTGATAAATATTTGTCGACGAGTCGAGCTCAAAATATGTCGTTTACAGTCGGGACAGCACGTAAAATTCAAACGAAAAGGATATAGTACTTTTTAAAATTTGTTTTTGTATCAATTTTTGAAATGACAGAGTTCCACTAATACCAACCATCTGACAAAATTTACACACGAATACAGAGAAAACTGCGATAGGAAAGGATACGAACAATCATTTTGCGCTTTTTGTCGAAAGGATCAAAGTTTTGAAAACTTTCCCTCTTGAAGTTCTGCAATCTGGTGTGGAAAAAAAGGCTTACTCTTTTGGTGGCAATGACGATAGATGCCGACAAGTTTGAGCGTAACAAAACTGGCAAATAGGATAATACACAATATTGATACCACATATGTGCGATCCGTTTATTTTTCACAATTACATTCCACATGAATAGAGCTTTGATCGGTACGTGTAGCGGGTAAAAGTGGCAGGACTGATTTTTGAATAAGATAAGAAGTAAAAAGAGTGAAAGGAAAAAAAAGACCTATGGAAATGGGCGATAGAGAGACCCAGACCCAGATAGAGAGAGAGCTTTCATGGCGATCATCCTAAAACGACGACACTCAACATGAAACAACTTTCAGAAAAGATGAGTATTTTTACTGTGTACTTAATAGAAAGCCCAGCAAATTGGATGGATGGAAAATGATACTGTTTGAAACAAGCAGTATTTATATATGTACTGATCTGTTTGTAACGTGACAATGTTGTGATTTGATGGATTGCTTTTTTCTTCGAATGACTTTGATCGGATATCGGATAGATGGATGATGGAGAATAGTATAAAAATGGATTTTGTCTGTGTAAATCTTCTGTATGGAGTTTTTTCTCTTTCTCCTGTGCATGGTGTCTTTTTTCTTCCATTTTTCAATATCAATGCACTCGTGTAATTGCTCCCACTTGACAATCATAATAGTCGGCAAAATGTGGAGCCTTTCACTTCCCACTAACAGAAAAGGGCCTAACCATACATAGCACGATACTCCTTTCGATATGAATGATGTCGTTTATAAGAAACTCTAACTGAATGTATTAATGCATAAATGCATACAAAATTGTTTTGGAGCATTCATGAAACTCATTGAACCGTTTTTCCAGAAAGATGAGATGAAACTATCTAAAGTAGTGTAGAGAAAGACACAGTATTTCACCGGAGATAACACGATGATCAATGATGAGCTGTGAGGACGTTGGAGGACGGCGATGAGCAGAAAATCCCAAAGGATCAATCTTAGCTACTTGACAGGTTAACTTCCTCTGTGAAACTTTTCTTTTTCACCAGAAATCTGGAAATTATTGTAAATGTGCTGATGGAGCATGTTGTCATTTTCTTTTCCTGTTTATTTCTATTTTTGTGTCCTTCCCGTCTTTGTGAATTAGAAAGTAGCTTAGTTTTCGGCTAGGTAGAGTTGGGGAAAATGAGTGCACAACAAAGACCTCTGCACGTGCATTTTTCGAGAACGTATCTGTAGCTAAAGTCCATCTAAAAAATTGAATTAGTTGTATTCGTTTGCGGATGGAGAGCGGATTATTATTGAACCTGACATTTGAGATGATGAGGATGGTAATGATGAGAGTTACTTAATGCTTGGCGGTATAGCGCACTTATTATTAGTTATTATTATACAGGGGAAAAGCCAAAAAGCTTGGTAGGAGGATGTGCTGGCTTTTACCAACGTCATCATCATTATCGTCGCATACCCAGCAGTAGTGGGAAGAGTGAGTATAGGAGTGCCTACACCAGAGGAGTGAAGAGCAAGCCGAGAAAATCCTCTGATGATGATGAGTTAGTAGACCTATTATGATTATGTGTCGTTTGTGATGATGTCGATGTCGCACATACTTCGCGTCTCTGATGCAGCCAAGGTTTTGAACTTGATCTGTTATAATTTTCTCTCTTCTGCTGACTTATTTTGGCTTATTGCTGGCGAAGAGACTAAAAAGGGGGACAAACACGCTCTAAACAAAAGGATGAGTTGCAACAAGGTTTTTGGTATTTGAAATGAACGGAGGATATGTTGTCGTTGGCGTGCAGGGGAGAGAGCAACGTTTTTGAGTTTAGGCATTGTTATATGGCTTATGAAGATATGACGGCTCGCTGCTGTGCTCTTGTGTTTTTAGGAGAAAATTTATTGTTATAAAGTAACGAAATGGTATCATGATCATTTTGCTTGTGACTCCACTTTATTAGCAAAGAGGCGCAGAGGCTCAAACCTCTATTTTCTTATCGTGTTACGTTATAAGTTACTTGTCAAGGCGGTTGGTTTCGTGTCATCATCATTTTCACCATGAATTTTAAAGGTTTTTGTCAAGCCGGCTTTTCTCATCCTCATCTCTCGGTTGAATTAAATTGAATTGAATCACATTTCAAAAATCCTTGTCACAATGAGTGAGAGAGAGAAATAATAATAAGCAGAACATCAGGAGAAAATTATGAAAAGGGAAATGTATCATACATGCTTCCCTTCCTGTTGTTTTCTTCATTTTCTTTGGAATTTACCAGGCGCGAAGTATGGATAGGCGGAGATGAATATTTTTCTCGGATTCATTAATCATTTTGCTAAACAAGGCGAGTCGTACAAGTGACAAGATGCCAGTGTTTCTCAAATCAAAAATATAAGTTTCTTTATTTTTCTGCAACTGCATCTCCTGTGACACTGGCGGAGAAAGGTTATAATTCCCTTTTTGGGAAATGAAAATTTTTTAGCGGAAGAAAGAATCTGTACGAGTTTCATTGTAAAGGTTCAAGTAGATCGGAAACGCGCTCAGGTTTTTAGAAGATAACTAATGTGCTTGTCCTAATCTATTTTGCAAGATCCCGTTTCCCCTTCTTTTTACACATAGACAAAGACTAATGAATAAGTAACTTGGAATTAGTCACAATTCCAATAAGTAAATAGAAAGACGAAGAAGACAGAGAAAAAAAGACTGAATGAGTGAAAGCTACAAAAAGTCACCGTCACAAAACGAAGAAACCAATTTTTCTCTGTTTTTGTTGATTAACGGTACTTCTTTCACTAATTACAATTATCATCGCTTACATTCCAGCTTCGAAAGAAAAAAAGCCAAAACTCTTCAAGCAAATATACAAGTTTATACTGTAGAGAAAAGCGGAAGCCGAGCGAAGTCTGGAATGTAAAAATATATAACCATATAAGTGTGCGGACGACACACGGGAAATAATTACGGAATGTGTGTAACTTACGAACTTGTTGTTTATTAGACAATCGTATTTGCTTTTCCTCTTAATCTTGCACAAACCAAGACAAGAAAAAATGCGTTCCTAAAGAATGTCCAGCATCTTTCGACAAGATGGACAAGCCAAAGTATTTTTTGAGTTATACTCACTCTGTTCATGTATATGTACAAGTGTCACGGGTATGCTCTGGCTTGGGTGAAAAAGGTAGAAATAAGTGGGGACGATGATGAGTCGAAGAAGAACATTGAATGACAGGACAATCTCAAAAAGATACTTGAAAACACTCAGCAATCCACCGCCCACGCTGCTGATAGTACAGCCATACTAATCATTATAAACAGGATAAGAGGAAAATTTCGCCCCTTTTTGTACTTTTAGAAAAGAATGTAATCTACACACATGCTTTTTTTGGTGGTTTGGTAGAGAACAAGAAAAGAGATCTTTTTTATTCAAAGGAAAATCTTCCCTTTTTTATCCTGCCTGCTTGTTATTTGCTCATTGAGCTGGATAAAATCCTGAAAAGACGAAGAATACTGCTACTATTTATACCAATTCTGTCGTAAGGTTTGAAGACTGTCCTGATCTCCACTTGGAGCAGTCATCCTCCTACTATTTTTCTGTCTTGACTATTTTCCACCGTTAACAGATCATGACGGATCATTTTTTATTATTTTTTCGTTTGCAACCTTGCATCTCTCTCTCTTTTTTCCTCGCTTCGATTTCCTTGTCCACATATTCCTGTTCCGTGATCTCTCCTGGGGAAAGTTTTCTTCGCTCATTCCGACTCTTGTCTGATGTCTGGATTTGAGTGTTTAATGATGCCGACAGACAAGATGCTGTTACTGATCTTTACTAGCACACTCCTCAAGGTTACGTTTTTTATCTCTATTTTAATTCGTTCAACAACATTGTAACACAATGTGCTTTTTACCCTATGCACTTTGTTTGACGAGTGCACGACAATTTTTTTTCTTTCGTCTGTTCTGATTTCCCTGTGCCTTCTCTCGGAGCAAGATGATTAGAAAAAGTGCTCGTGGATATTTGGAGAGCTTGTTAAAAATGTACAAGATGAGTAAAAATATAATCCTCATGGGATGTTTCGTTAAGCGTATGGAAATAAGTATAAGTTTGCAAGTTAACTGAAAGAACAAATCAAACATTCACTTGTACGAGATTTTTCTTGCCTCATTTCCAGTTAAAGTAGAAGACAGGGAACAATATAAAGCTAGTAATCCAGAGAGTCAGGAGGGGTAATCGTGTAAGCTAATATTTGATTTTGATGTGATGAATAGTATACGCATCTCGCTTTCGTATTGTTGCGAGATATGTTGTTTGACGACTCTGTCGTTGTCTACCTTTCCACTTTTTTTGTTTACTGAATAGCCAGATTATGTGAACAATCATGTTATCTCATATTCTTTTCCAAGCTCAAACGAATGAAAAATGGAATGGGTCATTATGATCCGATTCGCTTGCCACATAAAAATGCAAAAAGTTAGGATTTTTTGTTATTTTTCCCGAGAAAACAAATGACAACAGGAAATCATGTACGGTGAAAGATGAGGAGCTATCAAGTACATAGCTTCATGTATACCTCGTTAAGGAGCTTTTCCCTCTAAATTATTGATGATTTTTCAATGCTCACTTTATTAAATGATGGTTTACGGGAATACAAGCAATCCCAAGCACAAAGGCTCTTTTTCGGAGCCTTTCCCCGAACCAAATCAAGTGTGTATCGTTCATAGTCATAATGATGATCATTACCATCATACCAGTAAATGATCGTAATGTTTAGTGTAAAAACTCAGTTAGGCAAAAACCGCTAAACAAGAAACTAAAACGCGATATCATGTGCGTCTACTTTTTTTGTTGCAAGTGCGCGTGAAAAAGGAAGGAAAAAAAGTTTTTGGTACGATTTATTATTTCGATTCATTAATCAATGACTACTTGATGCGCGACACTTTGTCT
>VICI01004092.1:0-11683 GCA_019593645.1 Akabosia matsudoensis
ATCTTCATGATGCAGCCAACAAAACTTTCATTATCTATAAATCTTACACGATGAGCCCGATTTTTTTGAAACTTGGTAACAGAAATGCTACTGAGCATACAAAGATGAGTACCAAATGTCACGTCCTTACGTCAAAGCATATCTGAGATTTCGCGATAACGGACGGACAGACGGACGGACGGACGGACAGACACCCCAGACGATTTTATAAAGTAGCTTTCGCTACTTAATAATAGATTCTAAACGCATGGTACACTAATCTCCATTGACATGTGCCTGAGGAAAACTAAAAGTTCTGAAAATGTGTCCGCGTAGCATGAACAGCATATACAAAAGCAGCTTAGCGCGTAGTATCTCAAAGTTTCTTCCTAGATGCATCACCATTCCAAGACTATTTATAACTTTTTGCTGGGTCATATCTTATCTGCCACTTGACAGCCGTGTCTATTGTGATTTGTGAGGTACATCCAATAAGAAATCTCTTTTAAAATTCAACCACTGAGAATACTGTGCATGAAATAGCGGGTATAGACCTTTGAAAACATTTGCATATGTTATCATGCTATTCGTTTCGCAGTAAGATGTGGGGGAGTGTCAACGTCATCTCCTCGTTGGCTTTTACATAATCATAGCTAAACATGCCAGCAACCAAAGAATACTACCTTTTCGCACGCACATTCAAAGATTTGATAGTAACGAGCTAAAAACCGATTACGTCTAGTTGGATGACATGGCTTGCCAACAGTCTACACTCGCATGTCAGGTGCAAAGTAAAAGAGAGTGTAAGGACAAAACTACTAATTTCCTAATAAAACCGACCACAACGAATATGTAGAGCAACTGCAATAACATCATGCAAAACAATATTAAATCTGATAATGTACACCTTCGCTATGCTGCGATCAAAATGCAAAGTCCGTTGCACGCAAGTGTTGATCATAAAATGATAATAAGCTTATAGGGATGCTTTGTGTTTTGAGAGGATTTTTTATCTCTTGTTTCTTGTTGTGAAAGTAAGGACCTTTTTCAAAATTATAATTTATACCAAATTCCAGATTGTGAAAAAAAGCTAAAAATGTCCGATTCGACTGAGTAATTCCGTTTCTGATAAGAAAAGATGACAATGGTATCGTACTTAGGTTGCAAATCGACAAAATCAAGCAAAAATGCTTTAGTTTTTTCACATTCGTAGTCAATAACGTAACTAACGTTAATTAGAATCATGTTTTGTGTGCATGTAATATGTACATTTTAATGCTCCTTTTCCATAAAAGTAGTTTTTTGAATACTTTTGCCGAAACAGATTTTGACTTCGTTCTTGGCTTGAAGGCAGAAGTTGTTTTGAAATATAAGAGACAAGTCAAGTTATAGATCAATAAGTTGTCTCGGGGATAAATCGCCTCATGCACTATGCCTGTGTAGTGGAATGGTAGCACACAGCAGACCTATTGCATGCACATGTCCTCATAAGGTGTGAAAACAGAAAGAAGAGTAAGTGCGCTGACATTTCATCGAAACAAAATTGTAAGTTTGATTTGCCAAAATGAATTCCACAGCTATCTTTTAGAGAAGTACTTGGATTAAACAACCTCGATGTAAATGAATACGATTAAGGTATGCGTTTCTTCGTCTCGTATTAAATTTTATTCGTATTTATCTGCACGGTTGCATTTAAAACGAACATCAGACTATGTTGTAATCTGATAAGTTAGTGAATAGCATGAGTGAAAGAATCGTCGTTACTCTGCATGGTCATCCCTATTATTTTCCTAATATTTATGGCAGTTTGGCAGAGGAGCCAAAGAGATATTGTTAAAAGACGTATTCGAAGAGTTTTGTTAAAAACACCTAAGCATAGAGTAAGGGATTTTTTTCTACAATAGAATTATTTACATTCATTTGTATTCTTTCATTATTTCCTTGCCCAATGCTATGAATAGAGGTCTGGTTTGGCTATCGAAAATTTCTTTAACTCTTGACAAGGGATACTTTGAATACAAGGAACCAATGATTCTTCGGTGTTTTTTGTGCAAGTCGAGATCAACCTACTGTTCGTATTCCTCTCTCCGTTTTGCACGTCTCAGCATGCGCCTGAAGATGATACCCAACAACAAAAGCCAAAGAAAGAATAATAACAAGTATGGATGGAGAAGATAACAAGGATAGAGGAGGAATAAAAGAGAATATTACGAATGATGGTCAGAAAAAGTCTCTTTTTACTCTGTCACCCGATGTTTTTACACTACTTTACATATGTAAGTTAAGTAAAATGTCTGATTTTGGGTAATGCGACACTCAAAAAATGCTTTGCTCTTGTAAAGATAATAAATGACTTGTTGTCCTTTCCCTTGTCGCGAGTTAGAAACTCTTACTTATGAATATGTAATGACGGAAAGAGTTACAATGGAATATGAAATGCTACAAAATGGTGTGCGTTTGTTTGACAAGATCAGAGTTTTCTAAGAAAATGTACATAAAAACTGAATATTCACATGAAGGAGTAGAGGGAATAACAAATATTCTTATTCCATCTACTCATGGAAGCAAGTAGCATGCAAAATTTCGAGATGTAACGACATATAAGCTCTCGAAGATTTACACTTTTAGATGCAGTTTTTACAACCGCCGCTGGAAAATTATAAATTGGACATCTATTATGCACGCATATGTAAACGGTCCAAATTTTGAAATTGATATCCCGATGCCCAAAATTTTTTTTGGATGTTCAATCTCACCTTCTATAAGAAAACACGCGCTCCGTTCAGTTTAATACGGTTGGATCCGCAACATGAATTTATCGAACACATCTAAGGTTTACGAACAGGAATCCTATAAAGGACCGCTTTGCGATTTACTGAAGTTAATCGAAAAATTAACACAATTAGCACCAGTTTGTCACACTCATGTAAGCATGCTGATGATTACACTTCAAGCATTGAACTATGCATTTGCAACTTGATACCACGTGTAGAGATCTACTTTGCGTAATTGTAACAAATGCACTTTATTCGCACCAAAACCAAACACTGAGTTTCATATTACACGACAAGCATACATACCCACGCTTTTGTGTATACTCGGCATTTAGTCATCGCTCCTTGAAAATGGGTGCACATCTGTAGGTGGGTATTTCCATTTTCCAGGGACCAAAAAGATAACATACCGGATTCGAGTGCGCTTCTTTTGAAATAAAACCATCCCATCAGCTTTCTTTAACATATCACTCATTCTTTGTCATCCGCATTATTTTTATCATTTAAGACGTGTTCGAGTACGACCATATGACACACCTGTCATGCCACTTCACGTCATTCACTACAGAAGACCACAGACGAATCTATTCATTCCTTCGTAACAACTTCCAAAAAAATATTATAATGATTGAAATTATTAAGCAACTTTATGAAGATTTAAGATTTGTTTCCCTGATTTGTACAAGGACGTTATTCGTGACACACACGTAAACCAGGCACTGTAATATCGAATATGTTGAACATGAAAACACCTCTCGTAGACCTGTCTAAGTTATTTCTTTTGACGAGTGTGACTTATTGGACGACAGGATAGATCAAGCTAAAATGAAACGTCCCTTAGACTGTTTTGAATCTTCTTGTTTTTTTTTCTTAAAAAATGAATTCTCAGAATCCTTCCAATAGCTTTGAATGAAGCAATGTCAAATGAGAAAATAAAGTGAAAAATGTGATGTGTATTACATTGTCACGGGAAAATGTATGTGTATTTGTAAATCATACGTGCTGTTTTTCTTTAAAGAAAACCTCTCTCTCGAGAAGCCGGCATGTATGGTTTAAATTTAATGCTAGCAGTATATTATAATGACGATGACACTCTGCAGTGTGTGTCATCAACTTTGTGTCGTTTGTGTATGCTTCATAATGAATGAGTGGAAAATGAACAGTTAAAAACGATTGGTAATGCGCCTACTTATATGGATAAACTAGACCCAAACGAAATAAAAACTCGCCGTATTTCATAACACTGTCCAGTTAATATCGTCTTCTTACATCGTCTTTTCACCTTTGTCACCCTTGTGACGACATAATCTTCTAATGATGGCATTGCACTAAACCCACCACATGGTTGTCTGTGAAGTTTTTACAGTTGATTTTGCCCCCTAAGGAAATGCATAGCAATAAGGAAAGAAAATTTTATATCACAGCATTTATGGAACATTCAATCTGAGCGTATGTAAAAAGACGACTACTGAAATGGAAGCCTCATATTTTTCATTTTTCGAACTTTAATTATTAATATACTCTGAAAAAGATTCCAGATTCGATGCGTAAGCTACTTCATGTTTTTAATAAAACGTTAATACTAAAATTAAGCATTGCTAAAGGGTACCTGCAGGAACCTGGCAAAATCTATGCGCATACCAAGTTTCAGCCTCATAGAAAACCCGTTCGGGAGATACAGAGGTCGTAATATCCTGACGTTTGGCTCCCTGTGGGACCCCAGGGTGATGACTTGGGACCTAAGATTGTGGTACTTTTACCATCTTACATAGAGGTATCATCCCACCAAAATTGAACCCCCGTTGACATTTAAAAAATTTCGGGCACCAGTTCCTTGGGGCTATACAAATGCCCCCACAAAGTTTCAGCCCAAGTGTATGGGCTAGAGGAGTTACACGGAGACCCGGACCCACGGAGAGGCTGGGAATCGTACAGACGGGATACCGATCGAGTAATCTTATAAAGCTATTGCTCCGCAATGCTTAATAAGTATAATACAGTAATTTTGTTTTTATCAAAATGAAGAGATTTCTGGCCTTGGCTTTGAACTCTAAGGTTATCTGAAGTCATCGTCTCATTTTCATTACGTTACGAATGCGTACATAGTGTGGCGGCAAGTCTCATGGTAGTCATAATGAAACTATTTGATCTTATGTAAAATTCGATTGATGTGTAAAAGGAGGCATTAGCGGATAATGATAAATCAGTTCCGAATGCAACAAGGGAGAGCATGAAGTTCCAGTTAATACTGGCGTAGTAAAGACAGCTTATTTAAAGAGTAGTCTCTCTCTATTCGTATTGTAAGAAATCGTTTAGATATATACAATAGGATCTAAGAGTCCAAGAGTTCCGAATTAGTTTTATTTCGCCAGACGCACGGTGAAAAAAGTTTGAATATATACCGGCAATGGGAGAAGCGAGAATATATCAATAGCTTCGCTCTGCTTTTTATTGACGAATTCATCCACCCTCCTGTTTCATGTTACCTTTTTTCATTATCACCAGCGTGAAACGTGCAAAAACGATTGGAGACCTCGTTGAACTTCTTCTCAGATTATTATTCATAAGAAGTGGTATCGTAAAGTCCAACGATATTTATTTTGCCCACTTTTTGAAGATCCTACCTTTAGAATACTTATGCGTCCACTTTTTTCTTCGCATCATGTCTTTGTCCTTTTATCGTTTTTGTGAGTTTATTTTTGGAGAAACAATATGAACTTGATAGGATTCGATAACCGAGTGCTCTGCATGTCCCGACCATGAAACGATAACTATCATTCCATCATTGTCCTGAATATATGTTGCATAGGCAAAATGATTTGCTCTCATGCTGTTTTGTGGTAGTTTATTGTAACCATTAAAGCCCTTTGCACTACTATTTATTTGCCTGCAAGTGATCTCAACACGCATTTATAGGCAAGAACGAGCGACGACGGTGCTGATGATCCTTTTTTCATCTCGCAAGTTTATGCATTTTGATTGTGAATTACTCGGCATATATAAAACTAGTCGAAATGAGTGATAGCGAAGTTTTCTCGTTTCTTTTTCTATAATTTTCTCCTTCAAAGAACGTTATACTCCTTTATGATTTTGAGCTGTTTCTCAATGTTCACCTCCAACATATTTCAGGCATGTGTTGTGTCTAGGAAAGAATACAAACTGTTTATAGACGGCTGAAGAATGGTTATAAAACATCGTAAAGAACGTTACAACGCTCCTGCTTTCCAACGTTTTACGACCAAGTGAATACAACAACCGATAGTATGTCGGTTTGGACGGCAAAATCATGAAAAGGATGAAAGACTGTTTTCGTTCGCATCGCAACCTTTTTTTTTTTTGAGTTCAGGACTATTGTAGGCTCACATGTGATCCGATGAATATGCAATGAAAAATCTAAGGAGTTTCTTTTTTCGATGACGGATGGTGATTACACCTACAATTAATATACTAAAATCTAAAAATGCTTCTCCTCTGCCAATGCCGCTGTTCGTATTTTACATGACTCAGCTTCCAAAAAAGTCTGCACAGTTGCACACAATTATTACTCGTTCAAGAGGTACTATATTATACTTCATTACTACTGCTACAGGTATCATTTTCAGTAAAAAAATATGTGTATACATGCATAATAACAAGCAAGTAGGCAAAAAAGAGAATTACCTTTCGCCCGATCATCATTAAGTATCACTGCAGAGAAGGTTGTATATTAATCTTCTATCAAGATGTTCATGTTATCAAGCTTTGGCTGTTATGCTCTTGTTATATGGTCAACATTCAAAAGTCGCCTTTTCGCCTTTGTCGTAAACTTTATGATGAAACAACAGACATTTTTTTCTGTAGTTTCCCCCCTAAACTTTGTTACTGTAATAAAAACATGTTGGTATGTACATATAAATTTTGTTTTTGTTTTTAAGATTTTTCCCAAGCATAGTTTTGTCTTGGAACGAAACTCTTTTTTACTGACTGTCTGATATTACGTTATATCTTTTTAAGTACATGCATAGACTACATGCTCTTACATTTTAAAATGTCCAAAATGAGTAATATTTGCAAATCACACAAAGTAACAACTCATCTCTCGCTCTTTTGCACACATTTCATTTCATTACACACCGCAAGGTAGCTCCTCTTTTTATTCGTATGCAAATTCTAATGGCTTTTCATATTTCATCTGATCATGTTGAAATACTCAAGTAAACCCTAGTCATTTTTATTTCCACTCACCCAACGGTAGATCTTTTTTCATACCAGACAATCTATTACTCCCTCATGGTAGTCAGCTCACTTGGATATGTACATATACTGCAATTCGTGGCAGTAAAAATCATTATTAATGGTATATTTATCTGCATTAATTTCTCTACATTCTGACTTTGTTGGAAAGAAAATGTTCCTCTTTTTTCCTAACAATAACAGATAGAGCTGCAACAACAGGCCACAAAAGGTCGGGCACACTACACACAAAACGGAGGAGGCATTTTTGCCTCACAATAGGACAAGACAAAGTGCAAAAGTGTCAGCAACGTAAAAAATTAAATATTACACTGGCCATCAAAGAAATTATAGCAAAGACGCAGGTAAAAATTGTTGTATTTGTATGAGAAGAGTGTTTGCTTGCATGCATATTTCTTTTTTAGTTTATGAGAGGTCTTCTCAGAACCCGCACAAAACACAAATTAATAACGTTCTGAAAAAATGACTTGCCGGCAAGTGGTATTTGTAACCACTTCATTTGCTTCGCAAGATTCCCGCACATTAAAGCAATGGTAATATTTTTTAGTAACTTGTAACACGCTACTACAACTTTCTTTCATACTTTTCCTCTTTTTGCAAACAAATTAACCAACAAGATCATCATCGTCAGTATTCCGTCGTCCTCGTCAATATCGCTAATGGCTATTATGTATCTTATAGCCTTCTGTAACATTACATATTCTTGTACTGTCTACGTTAAAAGCCCATTGAGCCAGCATAATCATTCTCATCAAAAAGATTCTTTTACTATTCATATACTTTATGAGTGCTCACTAACTGAAACGTTCATTTATTTATTTTCCTCGGATTTTCATACAGTGAACTGAGTAAAAGTTTTTTTTTCTTTTGCGGCTGTGATTTAGATGATATTCCTACAAAATATCAAATTTATGTGTGATGTCATGTTTTTCTACTACATAGCACAAAGCGTAATAACAACAGCAGTAGTGAAGACTAGAATTTGTCGTAATTTGTAAAAGATGTTTCGCTATATTTATTACCAGTGCGGTCATATATTTACCAAGATGCACAGAAACAGGGAGACGATAGATGGATGCAAATTCGTCCGAATGGATGGAGCCATACACGAAAAAGTAGAATTGAAGATCAACATTTTCGAGAAGATTGTCACAATAAATCATTAAAAACAAATTAGAGGAGTGAAGGCATAGGCTATGAAGCAGCAGAAGGACCAATAGCAGCGGTCATATAAGTTATGTCAAAATCTTTAAAGTTTAAAACATGAGTGTTTAAATGAGAACAAAAGGATAAAGTGACTAATCGCGAATAACAGCACGTACGGACTAAACAAAAACAGGATGGTAAGCGCATGTGATGAGATGGTACAGTGTTTATTTACCTGATTCGCTGATTTCTTAGCCGTATTTATAACTTTATAAAAATGCAGTAGACCAACAGGTTAAAAAGAATCGTGTAATTAAAGGTTACGAACAAACACCAATTACTGCAAAAGTTGATTCGAGTTTTTTATAGCTTCGAGTCTTTTTAGTGTTCCAGGGAACTATCGTATTGATGGGAAAAGCGGCTAGAATAATAAAATTTAATGAATTATTAAATTAACGCAAAAATATGAAAGAATGCGTGGCTCCTATACTGTTATTAGTGCTTACAATGATCGAACAAGTTTAGATCTTATTTTTGATTAAAACAACTTTTTACCTTTTATCTGTGTCTATTTTTGCAATGCACATACATTTTCTTACAGTACGATGTTTTGAACGTTATCAAAAACCATCGGAAGAGAAAGTGCAAGGTTAAGTATAAAACACCATGAGTCTATTATTTACTTTTGCTTCTGCAGATGCGGGTGCTCTTAGAATACTTAAACACAAACTTGTGAAGCTGGAAAATTCCTGTATATGAAAATGATTCTAACATATGTCAAATACATTATATTGTATGCGTATCGTAACTCCATCTCGTCATGATAATTATATATGTCACTCTTACGGCCGCATCCTGCGAAATAATGAAGGTGACATTTGAAGACCTACAAACCTTCTTGATTCATTGCACTGCCATCTAATGTCACCACAAAATCAATCAAATTCAGAAGAAAATCTTCTTTGCTTTCAGTTTTCTATCCCTTTAATTTTTCAATTTTCCCCCTCAATTCCGTTTCTTAAGCTTTAGCAAGCATCTGCCTCTAAGAAAATACCACAGTGTTTTTCGTCATCCATTTGTCTTTTAATGGAAACCCTCTTTTTATTCACGTCACCTGCTTCATTTCTTGTCGGTTTTATCAGCAATAGCAATCATAGTTTCTGGGCTTAAATCAGCGAGAAGAACCGATTCTAAGTACTTTTGTAGGCTCACACATGCGTAAAATATATTTTCTTAGTGATCCGTTCTGTAACTCCCATTTGAGATCACATTGTTCGTCCCACAGAAAAGAAATACTTATCTTTCCTCGTTTTATTTGGCCAATGGAAATTTTAATAGCGAATCTTGATGGGACTCTGGATCAAGTGTAGTTGGCAGTGCGCTGTCCCATGAATTTCTTCCTCTTCAAATCCAACATTTATTTCTCCGCCTTGCTATATAATGTTTAAAACGCATGACATTATTATTATGTCTTCTTATCATTTTTCTCCTTCAATTCATTATTATTACTAATACCACTATGTATTTTACCCTATCATTATTTTATATTATTATTATCGCTAGATAGAATTATTCATCGTGCGTAAATGTGGTCATCCATCCATCTTTCAGGGAGAGCAGAAAAAATACACAACCGAGCACTTCCAAAAGGACTTCAGGTAGATAATGCTGATCCCAGTTCTTCACGTACACTATGTACACCAACGACACGTTACGTGAACATTTTTACTCTGAAAATTTAAAAAAGAGAGCTACTCTAAAATTCAGATCACATAGGCCAGCTTGGAGCAGTACTTGCCCATATAACTATAGCATACCACATATAATGACGACGCGAGGATCAATGCTTTGATAGAGGAATAGTTTCAAGAATATAAAGCACATTATAAAAAAACAACTGAGGAAAAAAGCAGAAAAAAATCTGTTATCGTTTATTATTATCTGATACGACTACATTGATGATGATGGTCTAGTAGTAATCGTTGCTCTTGTTGCTAGTTCATTTAGGCAAGCAACCAAGGCAGTGTTACTGTTTCTGTTGTGCCGTGAAGAAACATTACTTTTAATAAGAAAGCTTGTTGTAAATTATTTGCTCTCAGATTACTTCAACTACTGCGCATTCGTCTATTTTTCATACGTGCAAAATAATAAGTTTTACTAGGAGACAAGGCAAGCAGACAGGATGGGACAAGGAGGACAGATACACATTGAACAAGCTTCTGCTCTTGTAGTTTTTTAAAGCAATGATTCTAAGGTATGCGCCACAGAAACTTGCTACCAGTGAAATATTATGTATAACAATAGTTTTTCGTCTGTTTCACAATCTCCCCGTGTTTTTCCTTTAATGCACACTAACTTAATAAAGTAGCCATTAGTTTTGAACGCCTGACGCTGTGTCGAAGAAATATAATCGCGAAAAGTGATCACGAGGAGAGTTATTGCTATAGTTCGGATGGATATTATCTTCAACGGAGAAGGGAGTAGGAGCAGTGTGTAGTGTAAAAAATGAGAAACCCATCCCACCATTTTGACTCAACATTTCTTACATGGTCCATTCTCTTGTTCTTTCTCTGTTTTCTCTTGGCATAACGCTTTTACTTTACTCAATATGTTGCGAAAGAATAGATTGTAAGTTCAGATGAAAAATTGCAAAAGGCAACCCCCAAGGGTGCACTCTTATCGCATGACCAGTGAGAGGAGACAATGAGACGACTGAGGAATTTAATATAGCTGAAGGACCGATTTGCATATTTTGTAAGAAAAATTATATAAAGTTGACTGCATACATGGGAAGGTCTTCAATTGGAACATAAAAAGAGATATTAATCAAAAAGGGTTTTAATTTTCTTCGCATAAAAATAAAATGTACGTGCAGACGACAGCGTCTCTAAAGCCAGCTAGCTCAACAAATGCCTTTTTTCCATCAGAAAAAAGTGGTATGAAACTGAAAAGCAATTTTATTCAATCAGAATGCTCGCATCACTACTATTGAGCTGAAACAGGAGGGGCCGCCCAAGAAAAAATCAGTATCAATTCTTGTTAAAATCTGTTTTTATTGTTGCTATAAAAAAGCAAGCAAGCAATCAGCCAAAGTCACAACACTATCATCTACCTCAACAGGATACGAAAGGAGACTTAAAATGAGAATTAGATCGGTAACAAGTAAGTATATGAGAAAAAATCGGCAAAAGAGAAAAAGGTTGAAACCTTTCGGCCACAATCTTACCGTCATCACTGTCAACTTATCAAAATCGATCAACACCACCAACGGCACCTGGCCAACAAAAATGCCTACGATTCCGAATCAGCCAGTCTTCTTAACAATTTTCACTGCCGGCTTCGTTACACAATACTGCAAAAGTTTTGGGCTCATATTTTTCATAATAGCTTTCATTGAAATCAAAACTAGATTTTGAAGATGTTCTTAGAGCATATATGCACAAGTAGCTTAAATTGTCTAACACTTTCAGTGATTTTTCTTCCGTAAGCTCCAAAATAATCAATAACGAACCATTTCGAACCTTAACTAGCAATTATAACTTGTAAAAGTT
>VICI01004093.1:0-11681 GCA_019593645.1 Akabosia matsudoensis
TTACTACTGGTAATATGGAGATAGGCCTCAAGTCACTTGGCGTTTGTGGGTTGTCATTTTTTGGTATAGGCACTATTTTTGCTACTTTCATCCTCTGTGGTACAGCATTTTGTAATATAGTGAGGTTCATGATGTGCAGTAGCATTATACGGAAGTCTTGCTCTTGCATTAGTTTGGTAAACATTAGGTTGCTCATACCCATACAGTCTTCACTTTTACTGTCCTTCTTCTTCCTTTTTTTCCATGCAGCGTTTAGTTCAGGTAACGTAATGGTGGTTATTTGGTATCTCTGGTCATGTTGTTTCATAGTAGGGATAGGAGCTGCACTATTAGTTGGTTTGTTGGATATGCTAGCGAAATGTTGATTAATTTCCATGGGAGAGAATGGTATTTTACTAGAGAGCTTCTTAATCGTGTCCCAGATACCTATTTTCTGAATAGACTCATTCACATAATTTTTCGTATCCCTATTTATCATTTGCTTCACTTTTTTCTTGGCAGCATTATATTCACTCGATGATCTTGATGTGTCACATATCCTTGCCTGCTTGTATTTTGCCGATCGGAGTTTCATTTCTCTTTTGGTTTCCTCAGTAAGCTTAATGACCCTATCAGTTTGTGTTATTTTATGTGTTTTGTTGCTAGTCCACTCACTGCATGTTCAAATATGTTAAATGCATGGTTCACATCTTCACAGTTCACCACTTGGTCACTGGCAGTCTGTATCTCCTTTGCTAAATCAGCTTTCATGAATGGGTTATAGTCTTGTAAGTGAATGTCATTTGCTGCTTTTTCGGTTTCCTCATATTAAGCATTGTATATGTTGCAAGGTGGTCAGCAATGTGTAAGTTTTTTACTTTAGTATTTATGCATAGTTCAGGTTTGTTCGTTATCATTAGGTCTACTATAGCTTTTTTCCTAGTACAGTCATGTATTATCTGCTTTACACCATATTTTCTTAGAGTCTGTTTTAGGATAGCATGTTCATGTCTTCCGATACTACGACCACATAATTCGCTGCATCGTGATTCAACACATTTTGAATGTAAAATCTGTGGTCTCATGTGGCAGAGAAATATGACATGCCCTAACGATGCCAAATCATACAGAGAGTGTCTTTCTACAGTTTAGGTGTTGCTATATGTCGACACGAGGTTATCGCAGCCGTTTAAGAAAAATACTGCTTAATCCCAAAAGTAGAATTTTCTTCAATTCTTTATAACTCCAGATCACGTTGGCGGAATTCACACAAAGTAAAAGCTGAGGTCGTAAGTACCATGATCATAGGATTTGACGGAAATCGGTTTGAAAATACAAAATGTAAATATTCCTTGGTTCTGACCCGGGGTTTATTTTTATAACAACTTAAAATCACCTGCTAGACTCATATCATGACGAAACTCAAGCATTCCATCTATCAAATTCAGAGGGAAGCGTGTATCATTACTTTCTCTATTGAAAATATTGAATCCTTATGAGAACAGAAACCTTTGGAAACTTCCATTTATGTAGGCTTTAATTGAACATTATTTCCGTCATAGTTTCTTCCCTTCCAAAATCGGCATCAATAAAATCCAGCTTCGAACCGTTTGCCATTGACAAGCCGATTCCTCAAAAAGGGAGCTTGTCTTCCAATAAGCAATTAAAGCGACAAAGACAGATGGCTTCTTTGGCAGTTTCTTTCTTCTCTGGAAGAAATGCTACAAAAATTATCAACAATTCGAGATATCTAGTTTCTTGCAGGCTACAGGATATTATTATTACTTATGGGTTTACAGCCAGAAGATCGATCATGGTGAGGTCTATGGAGACCTGAGGCTGAATCTCCCTTCTTCCGTTCTGTATTCGCTAACACGTAAGGTACATATATGCATGTCCAGGCTAGTGATGTGACACCAGGCACTGCCACTATATATGTAATTAACTTTTTTGGTCAGTTTGCAAAGGTTTTTTTATATAACTTTTCCTGATTTCTCGTTGATTAGATGATTTCTTCGCGCAGGGATGATGATCTTATACCGAACAGAAATTTGCATGAATTTCCTGCGATTGCTCTGCTTCCCTGTTCTACGAACAAGTTTTGTCACTCCACAGAGTCTAAACTGCCACATCAGCATACCAACACCCTAAACCATATCACATGTTACGACAACTTTCTCCTGATCACCATGTTTATCAATCATGTCATTATTATGCCGGTGAAAGGAGAAGACATCGTGAAAGAAACGATGAGTTTGTCACTGATCGAATATATCGGTCTTCTTCTTAGTCATATAAATAGTTCCGGGAAAGTTTTCCCCTGAGATTCTGCTTTGATTATGTTGTGTGATGGATCAGCTCTTTATAATTTCATTATGCTCGATCTCATCTTTATTTATGAATCAAATCATGCTTCGCTAGTATTGTAGAAACATATGGAATCTTGTATATAACGTAACTTTTTCATGTGTTAAAGATGCAGATACTTGTGCAGTGTTGTTTATAATTGAGTAGGCACAGCGTACGCCGTCTCTTGCTAGAAATAGATAAGACGTGTAGCAACTATGTATGTAGCATTTTTTTATGAATACTCATTTTTCCGGTGAGCTGACATTCAATGGCAAAAGTGTTGCTTTTTCTCAGGAAACTGAGAACATCCTGGCGGTGGTGTGTGACAGCGTCGGTGTGAGATTAAATGGAAAGACCTAAACACAGTCGGTACAGATAAAAGAGAGAAACTCGCATTTTGTCAAAAAGGAAGCAAAAACCCTGTCATTCCATGAAAATGTAAGTTTTACGTGTAAGCTACTATGCACAACGCCTTTCGTACCTCTCACAAACAACGGCATAGATAAGTAGTAACTTTCTCCGTCAACGACTTCAGTCTCCGTCTGGCTGTGGTCTGATGCAGACCTGCTTCCAATCTACGGTATATCCATTTGTGAGTAAGTGTTGCACAAGAAAACCTGACGTTCCCATTTGAACAATTTTGACATGCTGAAAAACGCTCATAGAGTGAATTAAAATTAGGTGTGTGAATGAGTCCTCTTTTCAGTTTAAATTACTTGAAAGGATAAAAGTTTTTTTAGATTAGTGATCGCCTTCCGAACGATACACAGAGCTTCTAGCGAGCATCTTGAAAGCTGACACTGCCACGTTTTTGAGTTAATTAGTTTTGAACGATCCGAAGGAGTTTTCTACAAAGCAGGTAATAAAACCATCTTTTCTCTGTAATAGCATCCTATTCCGTGTTGGATACATCTTAAGGGATTCCAAGTCCATAGAAAAGTATCAAAATTATTGGAAATTAGATGGAATCGAATTCTGTTGTACGTTTTTCACTATTTCGCACTAGCTGTATGTTCGTACGAGCGCTATTCGGTTTTTGCAGAGCTCACCCGAAGGTACTTTTCTACAATCCACAAAATCAGCCTCAGAACTTCTACACAGAGAAGTAGACTAAATTTTTTATTGAAATTTAAAAGGGCAATAAATTTATTACTTATCAGCAGACATAAATCCCATCCGCATTATCACTTTTCACATTTATTCCTTATATTCATACTTTAAACACTCCATCGTAATGAAATATCTGAATTGTAAAAAATTGAAACATTCTCTTGGAAAATATGAAAACATACTCTCGATCTACCATGAATGTCTTGTGCGGAGTAGTACAAAAGGCGTTGTTAGGTAATTTGGTTTGCCGGTAAAAAAACGTCGCGGAGGAATAATAAAAGCGACATAGTGCGGTAGACGTACTATACTTCTTTTGAGAGGTGGAAGGGACATTGAGCTCAAACGAAAACGTAACCATCTCTATTTTTCACAAACATAAAGAAAGGTGCGGGAATTCATAGAGTTGTTTGCGGCGTATCATTTTCACCTATAGAAATGCGAGGACACGAGTCATATTTATGACCTTGTTTATATTTCACACACCTCCTTTCCACGACCATTGTAGTTTACGGGAGTAAATTGTGGACAGCTCATTGTGGAAGTCTTCTGAATGCAGTACCTGATCCAATGTTCCAAACTCAGCATGTGCCTTTTCTTCTGTATACATTTTCTCTAACCATTCATAATGAAACTATTTTATCGAAAAATATACACCCCATCTGGTTGATCCTTGAAATATCACTTGTTTTTTTACTAGAGAGGGTTCCCAAATCCAACGTTCCTTCAACAATTTTTACCCATTTCGAATATGGTCAGGATAAAAAATTGTAGTCATCTACCAAAGTCAGGCTTTCTACCAAAGAAAAAAGAGTTTTAGACTCAGGTTGCTTACAGATCTTGAACGAATCACGACTTGAATTCTAATTCTTAAAATTGGCTTTTCCCTTCAAGTCTACATCTAGCCTTTCCCGTGGTCTTGAAAAAATTCTACAACAGCAAATAGTCCATGGTCACTGTAATGTTTTTCTGATGTGTTTTTCTATACCTCTTTTGCTAGGCTCTTTGATGTCAATTTTTCTTTACTTGAGTGGATAAACACATCGGAGATTAGAAGCTTCTGTTTCTTTACTCCGTCTAAATATACGCACCATTTCTCAGTCTCCTCTTTCCATCGGCAATGAAATTGGAAAGGTAATAGAGACAGAATTTGAAGTTAAGCTTTTTTACTTCTGACTTCGTAAAAAACAGTATCTTTTAGGATTTTTTGCTAGCATGCATCATATAATGTATTAGTAAAGTAACCTCTGAAAGTGGTGTTGAGGAAATGTGCCTTTCCTATGACTTCTTTTGCAAAAAGGTATTACCTAACTTCGTAAACAGAATCAAGAAATGGCTAATTATTTGGGCTTTTTTATCGTAGCTAGGGCGAACTACATTGCTCTGAAAGGCCTAATTTAAAGACTATAATGAAATATTTTTGACTGAAATACTAATACTAAATGTAAGCTCTGTTCTCCTTGATTTTCATTGTACTGGCCGGGAAACTTTTGAATGACTGAAAACCTACAATATCTGTAGGTATATATAACTTTCTCTGTTTCATTGTAATTGTGATTGTTTTTTGTGAGAAAGGAGCCAGCGGTATTAGTGATGCATAAAAAGAGGAAATAGTTGCAGTAAAAGTCAACATAAATTTTGATAAGGCAAACGGAGTAGGATATAACGGCATTCATGCAATTGAACTACGAACAGAGAGATATTGTGCGGGGTAAAGTAGACAAGAAAAACAATCTGAAAGCTAAAGCTGTCCATTATTTATTACTGCTTCCTATACTTTTCATTTCCCTATTTTACCAAGAAAAAATTTAATATCTTATAAATGGCAGTTTTTGGCTATAGACAAAGGCCTTATTCTATTGTTTTTGGCTAGCAAGGATTTTTGTGGCTTTCACTATCGCAAAATACTGCTCCCCATAAAACCAAATTTTATTGGGGTTTGTTGCATATTCTCATCCTATGTCGAGTATTCCGATGACCTCCTTAAAGTTAACTTATATCTGGAATATTGTAAATCAAAATATGATCCTTATTGTGAGATGAGGAAACTGAATATTGCTCTACTCGCAGCATTACACAAGTCCGCGCACAATACTATTAACATTACGCTTCCATTCTTTAAGTAGATAAGACCATTAGGAAATCTGAGCTGGATTTGGTGGATTGCTATGAAATCCGTTTGCAAGTAAAAGCTATTTTGCAACGAAGTCGATGGATTTGATATTCCCTGCATGCCTGATTCCCAATCAGCCGAGCCGAAGTAGCTAGCAAGATAATTGAGCACTACACATACTATGTCAACATTCATCTAGCTTATTTGCTATTGTTTTGATAACTGTCAATATTGCTAGTTTTACATCCCTTCCTTTCTAAGTTGTTGACAAATTGTAGAAATTACGAATAGGAACTCTAAACGTCTATGCAAGCCTAGAAAAAATATGAAAAACAACACATCAAAAAGGAGGTATTTTGGGAAGCAAAACCTTGGGTGGAAAGAAGGATTCCAATTTCGATCCTTTGCAAGAAACAGGCAGGCAAGTATTGGCAGGGACTCTCGACATTTTAAGACGTTTTTGAACTGGATCAAGATAAAACTACTTAAGCATCTGTGGAAAATAGAATTTCCTTCCGAACATTTAGGAATTCCATGCACAAGATTTTTTTTAAAATAATAGAATGAAACTTTTTCTTCTTCTGAAACTCTCTTTAACATATTTTATAGGGTTTCGGTGGATTTGGCACAATGATGATTTTTCTTATGACGATGATCACAATGGAGCCTTCGTACATGCTTGAAACAATTCTTTTGTTTTTGTACAGTGTCCAAAATGAATTAGTATTTGCGTTTTTACTTACTCGAACAGCACTTGCACGTTTGGGAATCGGTTTGTTCAAATCAAGATAATTGAGCTGGGAATGGCAGAAAAGAAAGGCTCTTCAAGTGCAAAAACTTGCCGGACACCGTGTGAGCTTCATGCGTCTTTTTTTAGATGAAAGTAACTAACAATAATTGTATTTCCAACTTGTCATATCATCTAATGAGCTTCGACAAGTTACAAAAGAAATTTCTTGTCAAAAAATGAAGTTTCTGTCATGTACATGTCCTCAAACCGTTTCCTCTCTAGAAATCTCCGCCTTTGAGAGAGCCTTGTGTAAACACACAGTAGAAACTTTATAAAATATGTGTAAAATGTCCTCTACAGAAGTATATCTAAACTAATTTGTAGATACATATCTAGCATACGTGTCATCAAAAGCGCGTGAGTCAAACTAAGGACAAAAAAGCAAAAAAATGGAAAACTTGTACTAAAACTGCTTTGCCTCCGTGACACGCTCTCAACCAAGGAGACCTACCCAATCGAAACAAGCATGTAATTATAGAATCTATCAGTTACACGACAAGAAACGTAATTGTTCTTGTTCCTTTGAACAGGATGTACTTGTGTGTGCTCTCGGATTGTTTATCTTCTTCAAAAAGCTAGGCTTGAAACACGCTCAGTTTTCTGGAAATTTTCTCTTTGACCAAAATTGTTACTCAATGAGCTGTCTGTTCTCCGACTTTTTCATCTTTCATCTTTCTCGTGTAACATGAGCTAGACCGAGGGAAAGCCGTTTTGGTGCTCTTGTGTCGAATATACAAGTATTTCCCTGAAGAGCTCAACTTGTACAATTTTACGAGATACATTTTTGTATGCCATAAATAAAAAGAAGATCTCAGAGTCATGACATGACAAAGAGTAAAAACAAGCTATGAAATTAAAATCCTATTTTAATTTACATTTCATGCATGAATGCATCTTTCTTCACTTACAAAGTTACTCTTTGTTCTTTCGCAACACAGGAAATGAGATTTTACAAATGATGAGAAAACCCAAACGCCCATGTAAAACAAAAATAAGTGGAAGTTAAAAAATGAACTTTTTAATGCAGGATTTATTAATGGTTGTTCTGCAAGTCATAAGCTTAATCCTATGTTTGTAAAAACAAATTACTATTCTGTTCTCGGGAAAAGATGGCAAAGAGACATCTGGCCTCTGAAATAAACAAAATCTTATAATACAAAAAGTCAAGGCTAAAATTTAATGGTACAGCGGTCCTTATACGCTTAAAGATCAACGCTCAGACTCGACAGACCCGGTGATGTCCGTACCTCATAGGCTTGGAGGAGATGAGGAGGAGAAAGAGGTAGACTGACCTCTGGCCGAAACGTTGTAAATGAATGGATGAGGATTCCCACCCCAAAATATGAAGTGAAAACTCCCAATCTGCAAGATATATAGTTATTAGTTTAGAAACTTCCGTTGTCAGTTTAGTATCCTATTTAGTCGAAATGGACCTATTGTACAAGCATGTCAATCGCGATCCCAGGAACGTTTGATAATGGTGCAATGTCTAATTGGTCAAAATCTATATGATAGAAGCAGTCTGCAGCGAAGGGAAAAAACACAAATATGCACTGTGTCTCAGCATTTCGTTTGGGGAAAGTGATCCTTAAAAACATTCTAGAGTCTGCATACAAAAAGAGAACGGCTGTTTCTGTATTCTGGCAGTTTTTTCTGCAAGCTTTTTTTTTTTGGATATTTAGGATATTCTATTTATCTCCTTTGCCCTCAATTAATGGATGAAAATGCCTTTAGAGAACATGACGGTGTGGAAGTGCTCAATTTAAACTTGCAAGCTTCCTTTTAAATGGAATTCTGTACGTACGTGCTCTCTTCATCCCAGCCAGTTACACACGGTTGCAACTGCGACCAAACCTTTAGGGATCCCATATTTTTTAATTAAGCCTTTTCCCCCTTTCGAAGCCGCAAGGTTGCCGTGTTTTTTAAGTAAACCTCGCCAGTCACCTCTTCAGCTGGAGCTTGAGGTTACGTTGCTTGTTTCAACAGCCCTCTTGTTCGCTCCCCGAACATGTAAAACCTCTTATTGTACTTCGAATGCACACCATCAAAGAACAAGTAAACTGGATAGCATCTAAAAACCCACTGCAATAAAATCTTATAAAGATAAGCTTGAAAGTGTCTTGTGGTCATTTAATTAAGTAAATGTAGCGAAAAACACTTTTCAAATGAGCAAGTATTCGACCACGTTTCTCTCTATTGCTTACCTTGTTCAGTCAGGGACATGGACCTACTTTCACTCAACAATTGGCCTAAGTATTGTATAAAAGTCAGTTCGTGTTGAACTGTAAATGTATCAATGACAGACGTAGTTTGTGATGATGTTAGAGGCGAGCAGTGGGTACAGTGTAACTCGTAAAAGCGGAAAATCATTTTCCTCCAGCATAATAAAGGCAGTGCAGCAATAAAACGTGCAATTTACTCAATGGTCTGGAAAATTCAGGACAAATGTACAAGACACACATGCTGGATGACTGACGAAGACAACAGGATACGAAACTCAAAGATCATGGGGGTTAATAAATTTTTTTTCTTCGATACTTTCGCCTTTTTTATTTTGTTTGAGAGGTATAGGTACGCATCGGAACGGTTATTGCTCACGTCAAGTACCTTGTACAAAATAGTTTTGGCTCACTTGTACGATTTATTTTCGCCAGAAAGAAGGAAATAAAAGTTAGTACAGAGGGAAAACTGTCATGAAGCAAGATAGAGCTGGACTATTGAACATGTCATTCAGAATTCTCGTTCTCTATGGCAGGTCTCCTTGAGTATGTGGTGACATTAGCAAACGAAAATCCTTTTGAAGTGACAAATCCTCAGAGATGTACACGCTTCGCTGGTTGTCCAACCATTTACAGTTGGTTCCTATTTTGATACAGAATTTCCCTTGAGTGAATTCCCAGTCTTCAAACAAACAGAGTTTTGCATTTTTGACAACACAAATTCACAATTTGAATAGTTGTGAAAGTGAAATTTTGATTGGACACTTATCTAACTTGGTACCAGTTTGACAGCCGTAAAAATGAAAATGAATGAGTGTATATGGGCTTCAGTTGATACACAGTGGGGTTTCCTGAAATGGCCCTTCATTGTGTTCCTGAAGCTATGGTGTACTTACTTTGATATTGAATGGAATGACAAGTTACTCATCTGTTTCAATATTGCTTCTGCGTCTGCCTGCGCGTATTCAATAATAGTCAGACAAAAATAACATTTATCCATTACTGAAGGGAGAAATAAATCGAAAAGTTCACGAAACGGTTTTTGTTTCGATTCAGCAACCTGGCAGTAGCTCTAAAAAGATATGCACATTTGAATTGCCTAAATGCAGACAGTTTTGCTTGTCTATTGTGAGTCAAGCTCATTTTTAATGAAATGTTACTTCAGCAGTTGCGAACGTTTCAGAGCAAGACTGAAAATAATGTGGCTGTCGTTTCACAATTCCGGTTGAGCGTAGATATCTAATGGTGTATGACATTAGTTCATGGTTTCCTTATGCTGAGTGCAAAAATTCCAACTTTCTCTTTTCCTCTTTTAGAATCTAATACAAAAAAGAAAGACATTCCTTTCTTTGGTTTGAAAGCTAAGGAAATGGAAACTTTGTATGTCTTTTCTTTTTTCTTTGGTTTCGAAATGTCTGCATCATCATCGTAAACAAAGTCTGTGAGTGATACAATGAGGTCATTATGCAAATTTTTCCCATTCCATGTGCAAGACAGCACCTTGGGGCATACCATGACTCCATATTTCCTTTTTTTAGATCTTTGAAGTTCGCATTAAATTTTTTTTTCATCGCTTCGTGTGATATTATGTAGCATGTTAGTTGACGCAACGTTTATCATTGAGCTGTGCTAAATGTAGGAACAGTACTTTTCTCCGCCTCAACTCTGAGTTCGTAATTGTCTTCCTTCCGACATATTTGCCAGATGTATTTTTAATATTAAAAAAGTTATGAAAACTCCGTGAAGTGAGGTTTATTTTCCTCCAAATATTGCATTTCGCGTTGTCTAGAGTTTTTTTTTCTAGTTGAGGAGAAAACTATGAAAAACATTTCATGTAAATCGCGTACATCTCAAAAACCTTGTGCGTTTATTTGGATTTTCTTGGTCGCGTTGAGAAATTGCACGGTATACTGTTTATCCATACATGATTTAGCTAATAATAATCAAGTATAAAATATATATAAAATATGTCCGTTTTTTAAACCTATCAGCTACATAGATCCCAAGTACAAACGGCAATTTAATTTCTTAGATCGTTAACAGAATCGTTACGTTGTACGTGTGTTTAGTAGCTAATGCAATGAACGGGAGAATTTGGCAGAACTAAGCAGCAATTAGAAATAATATTCCCGTAAAAATGATTATTAGCACTGTTTTATCTTCCACTCGCGTAATAGATATCTAAGTAGTATTAAACACTTAGGCTTACATTAGGTCGTCAAATTGGTCAAATTAGGATTTGAAGTTGCCGTAACATTCAATAAAAGTTTGCAGAGGCAGAAGAGAAAAACAGTATTGACCAATCTATGGGGATGATGTTGTGCAGCAATTCAGTTGGTCATAATAAAGCTGATGATTCCGAGTTGAAGGGTTGTAAAGAAACTTACTTGTGTCCAAGGATGCGTGTGATAGACTACTACTGGATTATCTGGATACCTTATAATCTAGAAAGGAGTACTACGTATTACTTAGATTATGTGGTATGCTAGATAAAGTGTTTACTGTTTGCTATGGCAACCTGAGCGCTGTGCTGGTGGAGCTTACTCCATGGAGTTTCTTTGAGTTAGATAGGTTTATAGGCTCCACCTCCTCAGTTAAGTACTTAAATCTCCAACATAGGTTTTGATTCTTTGCTTGGTAACTCTGTATTTGATACTTTGTAAGTTTGGTCAGCGAAAAAGTCTCAACATGCATGAATAACAAAAGGGTAACCCGTACCAAATATCCACCTACGTCACTAGCGCTTATAAAATGATGAAGATTGGAATTGCTACGAGTGTTTATTCAAAAACGTTCAATTCAATTCCTATCTTCATCATTTAATAAACCCAGTGCAATGGGGATAAGGAAGCATAACTCGAATGTAAGATTGGAAAGTATCATATGGAAAACAAAAGTTGTTCACGTGAAAATTGTAAATTCATCCTGCTAATACAAACAGATAATGAAGTGTCGAGATATTTTAAAAAAATTAACACGTTAAATTAATTGGGTGTAAAAATTTGTTCACGTGAAAACTGCATATTCATAATACAAATGCAAGCGGATAATGTATTGTTTCTATAATTAAGGAAAAGAAAACAGGAAATATAAAAAAGATTTAGAAAATGGTTTTGGTAATATT
>VICI01004094.1:0-11681 GCA_019593645.1 Akabosia matsudoensis
TATGTCGTACAAAAAAAGAGCCGCGAAAAAATAAGACTCTAGATCCGTTTTTCTCCGAGAAATATGGCAAGGCGTAAAGGCAAAAAGTCACAAAAATTTGTTTCTTGACCTTTTCGACTTGACGACTTGCCGTATTTCTCGGATAAAAACGAATTTAAAGCCTTTTTCTTGGTTCCCTTTCTTTTTTGCACGACATATCCCCTTTTCCTAGAGACAGTCACAAATGTTGAATGAATGAACATTTTGCTGATGACTTGCACAGCGAAAAAAAAAAATTTTTTTGTGAACGATATGGGTATGCATGGGAACAAGTTGGCATAACGTAGCACATTTTATTTTTTTCAGCTTTTGCTAGTACGGTACGCTCACATCAATGGCTATGCAAATCTTCTCGCTATGAACATAATAATCTTCACGTTAAAAAAAAGTATGTTTTTTATGTAAATTATCATCATCATTATCCCTAGTTACGTTTAGATTAGCTATTTAAACCTAAACTGCTATACGGCGCGCATAGGCTTTATTTTTTTCAAATAGTCAGCAGTTCAGTTGTGATCACCATGAAACACATGATAACAGTCCTGATGGAACATTTATCTGCACACAGACGGACGGATACCTCTTTGGAGATGACATGGCATTGATATCGTCATCAAAAAAACTAGAGATGTAGTTGGTCATCATCATCAACACCTTTTTCTGTTTCGTACGTAAATTTTTTTGAGGGTTTTACGATGAAACATTGTAATTACTACACGCGGTTACAAAGAAGAAGAAAAACCGTAACTTGGTTGCATCAAAGAAAAAAAAGGTACCAAAAGTAAAGGATTTAAAAAAAATATTCTTCTGCAAAACGGCAAAGCTGTACCTCCACACAAAGCCACATCAGCAGCAGCGGCAGCAACACCTGCTGCATTTCAATATCACGCTTGCATTCATAATAGTACATCTTTTTTTTGCACATAATACCGTAACTCGTCTAAAGAACGCCGGAGTCTTTAATAAGCTCCGCAGGGATCAGGAGAAAATAAATGTTTAAAATTTGGCAGATTCGGAAATGAAAGAAGTAACGACTTGGCTTTCGCAAGTAACGACTGAAATTTTTATGTACCGTAAATTCTCTAAAGATAGCCGGGGTTCGGGTTAGAAAGGGTTTTCATGGAAACTTTTAAAATTGAAAGTTTCGCCGGGTTTTTCGCGGGAAGCGGTGTACAGCAATCTTTTGAAATATTCGCCGGGGCTTTCTTTAGAGGATTTACGGTATTAATACATATAGTCTACTAAAACTCCCTTTTTGTGTGCAATTTTTTTTTCATTGTCTATGAATCAGCAGCAGAAAAAAAATCATGCATGAAACGTTCGGATTGGGAATGTGTGTAAATGCAAAAAAAAAAATGATATCAGAAAGAGTCGTAAGGAAATAAAAAGCTAAAGTAGTAAAGAATGCAAAGATAACTATGAAAAAAAATTTTATTTTTTTAAACTGTGTAGGCTGTCAAATGGAATTTGTTGACTTATGTCTGGCATGGCAGTAACAAAAAAAAATATTTAGGAAAAATTGTTTGGAAGGAATTGAGTGGAAATGTACAATAGATATTTGTGGAGCAGACTGAATTGATAACTGTTCGGTTGTTGTTTTTTCTTCTCTAGATTCAATTTCACGAGTGATGATGAGTATGAGCACGCATAATATATGTTTTCTTGATGTTAAATGGGAATTGTTTTTGCTAACAGAAATATATCGTACCTGATAGTTTTTTTTTTTTTTTTTTTGTAAAAGGATTTTGGATTTAGAGAATTTTTGAGTTTGAGAGAGTTTTTGATTGGTAAACGGCATAAAACTCTTGTCTATTGCCATTGCTTCTTTTTTTTCCTTGTGTATTTTTGGTGTTCATTATATTACGTTTATATTTGATTCATGGACAAAGCAAAAATAAAAATAAAAGAGGGTATTATACCGTAAAACTTGTAAAGATCGCCGGGTCCTTAAATAATGCCGGATATAATAGTTGGATCGAGCATACAATATCGGCAACGATAAACGTTTAGTCACCGAAAGTGACGAAAACAAAGGCCGTGGGAATGAAATGGTTACTCAAAAGTTCTCTAAAAATTGATTTTTGAACAAATTAAAATTAAAAATTAAAATGTCCCCTGCTCTCCAGTTATCGGCGGCTCTCTAATTATCGCCGGAGGGTCGACAGAGAAGTTTTTCAATTTTTCGCCGGGGCGTTCTTTACAAGTTTTACGGTATATATAATAGAATGGCGGTACGTGCGTCTTTTTATTTTTACAGCATTTGCCTTGTCAAATTATGACGAATGATGGATAAGTGTGATTGTATCTTTAGCTTAATTCAGAAGTTTCAACCAATATTTTTTCAACCAATGTACGGGAATTGGGTAAAGTGCTGAAAATTTAAGTGATGGGATTTCATGGAAAAACGGATACAATTCTTGGAACCAAAAGTATTTACAGAAGAAAAATGAAAAAAAAAACAAACGTTTTATGCAAACCAAGTACCTTCGATTTTACGATGAGATTGTGTACAATAACAACAACTACCTAATTAGTATTAGTATTAGTATTTTTTTACAAGCTCAGCCTGTAATGGCGCATATTATACTAGTATATATTATGTTTAGTTTTAGTATGCAATACTCAAAATAGTTCCACCTTTTCCACCTGTTACTTGCTATTTTGTTCAAGCTGAACAGCAACTGGGAAATATTTTTCTTGTAAGAAAGGCAAAAAAGGTGGGAATGGAATAGTAAAATATTAGAACCAACTAACGGTGTTTATTTTTTGTTCTCATTGACTTTATTCCTGCTTATCAGCTTTTTAATGGAGATTCTGATCTGGAGCTAAGCTAAGTATGACGAAGCTACACATTCCTCGCACAAAAACTGGATCAGTTTTGCATGCAAAGAGCTAGCCGTTAGTCATAAACATAAACAAAAATAAATAGCATAAAGCAATAAAAATAACGGACTGGACGAGCAGACGTCAATGAAAAATGAAAACGTGTACGGTTGACAGACGAAAAAAAAAAATTTTCAGAGAGGAGGCAGAAACAATTAGATTTGTCAGCAGCTTGGCATCAGTTCTCTGTTTTCTGTTTGTCCAAGCAGATTTTTTTTTTGTTTTCAAATCAAAGTAAAATTGTTATTTGAGACATTAAATCATTGTCATCACGCTTAGTAGGAGCATACAAGGCGCATTTGCACATTTTATCTGATACGCAAGGCATTTTTTTCCAAAAGTACATAGCAAAACACGGATAAAAGTAAAGTTTACACTGTTCCTGTACCAACATTTGCGTACATCCAACAACCTTGAGAATCAAGAGGGCTTTAGCAACGAAAATTTGAAAAAGGTACTTAAACCGAATGAAAATCTTAACATACCGTAAGTAATCGTATTATAACCCCGGTTGTAATTCAAGACCAGCTATAGTGGCCTTAAACTGTTTATTCGATTTAGAAAATTAGTTTGGATGGATGAAATTTGTGGTTGAAGTAGGTATTTTGCAAATCAAGAAAAGATTTTATTTTTTACAAAATAATTCGTTCCCTGAAATTAATTCCTGTTTGAGGTACTAAATTACTTGGTACTTGTATCTGAGATGTTCCTTTGCATGGAACTGTTATTTGGGCCCCGGCTATGATAGAAGTAAATACGGTATGCAAATCCTAATAGGCCAATGCCTGGCATTTTTTTAACGAAAATCCATTAGGAAAAATTGACAAGCATTTCCAAACAAAAAAAAATCAATTCGTCCATTTATATTCTTCATAAGCCCTCATTATATGTATGCATAATACTTATTCAAATTTTTATACGGCAATATTTTTGTCCTATGTCATTCGCTCATACTCATAAGACAAAAAAAGGAAAACTTCATTCTCAAGAACTGTCCAGAGTATTTTTTTTTACATTTCGAGTATCCTCATCAAACAAACTTTTTTGCAAGTCATATCAATTCAAATAAAAACTATTTTGGCTGTAATGACGAAGCTGAAGACAAACGAAAAAAGACAACGCTTAGCAAAGCAAGAAAGAACAGGGAAGAAGTTTTTCTTGAAATGCCCCGTGTCAGAAGCCTTCCAATGATATACTTTCCAGGTCTCAATGCAAAAACTATAAAAGTGACCCCTGACCCTGTCCATGGACCAATCGAGCTGAAAAGCAACCTAAATCTTCGCATGGACCTCCCCCAGGCTTGAACCTAATCAGCCCAAAAGCAGCAACGTTGACCTCACCCCGGCCCTAAGGTGTAAGGTGTGTACCCAATTGGGCTGCAAATCAACAGGGTTCTAGCCATGACCCAAGGTATCACTGTACCAATTCTGGTCGAAATCGGTCGACGCACACGTGGCCTATAATACCGTCCACAGACGGACAGACAAACTCATCCGTATCCTTATCTTGCTGAGCATAGTTCAGCTTCGTACTAAATACAGCCAGGCTTGATTAAGTTTGACACACAGGGTGAAAACTAAAACTAAAAGATATCTGCACCCTCACACAACCGGATGCATACCACGCACAATACAATAATAGCGTAAACACACGAGGAAAAAAAAACAAATTGTGTTTTTTTATGCGCGGTTCAAATTACGTGTGAAAGTAGACATTTTGATATCACAACCTGGCACAGTAAGAGCAGCCAGTGCTTTCCAGGATTTGAGGAGAAAACTCGGGTTTTCTCCTGTGTGGAAAAGTAGCAAAGTGAGCTTGCTTTTACTTCTTCGCCATAGTTTATAGGGCTGAGAGAAGGGAAAGTACATATCAAGCGCATATGGACGAAAACTCTCGGGGTTTTTGTCCGACTTTTGGAGAAAATTGCTAGATATTCACATGTGTCTTCGTGGACATGTCCCATATATTTCTTTTAAAGAAGAATTTGCAAATGTGAAAAGGGAGAATTGTAGGAGAGAAAAATAATTACAACATTGTCGACAACTCACGGCACGGGACTTCTGTTTCCAGGTACAGTCAAATCTGTCTATAAGAGGCACCCAAGGGCGACAAAAAGATGCCTTTAAGACAGCGTGTCTTAATAGAATTGGGAAAATGCATGGGATGAACTCCAATTGGGCGCAGAAATGATGCCTTTGGTAGATAAAGTCCTTTATAGGGCTACCTGTTATAGACAGGTTTGACTGTAGTATGTTTTTTGTTTCCCTTCTAGCTGTGGTTTCACCTCGCCACCATTTTGAACTTGGAAAGGTTAGAGATCAAAAGGTTTTTCTGTTTTAGCTTCTCCTCAGGATGATGACCGAAGAAACAAAGGTACATCCGAGTTGGGGACTCTTCCTGATGCGGACGCACAGACAAACGAGTTTCCTTCAATAATTGATGAAGTTCAACGTTTGAAACTAATTTCGTAGGCAATTTTGATTTTTGTGTAACTATCGGCTTCAAATCGAGAGCCATTATGAAATTATTATAACTTTGCTCGTTGTCAATAGTTTATGCGCAGCAGGTTCAAGTTGGCTTCGAGACGCTGTATTTTTTATAAATCTTGAAATAAAAAAGTCCGCTGTATCGATTCGGTTTTTTTGGGTGATTTTTTTATTGGCTGACATTTTCAGTTACCGTTGAGGAAATCAATCAGAAGCTCAATTTTTTGTTATTATCATTAATTATGTATGTTATAAAGTAGTAAAAAGTATGCCAAGTTCTTTGTCTGTTGAAACGATGTTTTGGTACGGCGGCCAAAAAAATACAAAAACAAATCATGACATGGAGCTAGGGCAACAGCACGCATAACGCTTCCAGCTTAACGACTTTTTGTGCAGATTTGCTCATTGAACGCGCTATATTTCCTACATGAAAAGAAAACCTTCCCTCCCAAAATATTATCTAGGTTTTCAACGTGGAAAAGGTGAGTTTGTGCCATTTTCCTATAAAATCTGAACGTTGCTGCGGTATTAAGGTCAACACAGCCCAAATTACAGTTTACCAGGTTCACCCAAAATAACCCAATATATTATAAAGGTGTGTACAATAAGGAAAATTGCGACATTTAACTGGCTTAGCCCGAATATAAAAAGCAACATTTTTTTCAAAAATCTAAATTTTTTGAATAGGTTGTACGTTTTTTCCCGATTATATGTGTGTTTAATTTAATAACATGTCGCCTGCAAATGTCAATGTCATGATAATTATTGCGGAAAACGTATGACCAACTCGCTTTGCACTTCAAAAACCATGCAAAAAATTGCGGACAGCTATTGGACTAAATACATACCGACGTCAGAATAAGGATGGAACATTACACGCTTAACTCTATTGTACTGCATATCCACGACGAACGGCCGCTATAGCCACGCAAAATTGCGCAATGTTGGGTGAGACATATAGTCCCTCCACGTGATAATGTCCTAAAGCTATTAGCTAGCACTACACTAGCACATGCAATGCCTGCATGTAGCTCTCACCCAACATTGCACATGTTGCGTGGCTATAGCGGCCGGTCGTCGAGGATATTCAGTACATGCAAGCATGCATGTGCTAGTATGGTGCTAGCTAATAGCTTTAGGACATTATCACGTGGATGGACTATATGTCTCTTCTCATGATTTTGAAAGCAATATGAATCTAGCAGGCTTAATGTCGGCAACGAAAGTAAAAGCGACTGAAATGTACAGACAGACAGGGAGGCAATAAAACAATATGTCTTGGTATGAGTCATCCGAACGGTGGCAATGCCTGGCAAGTAGGGATTGTGTAGAGCTACAAAAATGTTTCGTCAGTATGCAGCCGCTCAAGTTTTTACAATGCAAAGTGTGTGACGCATAATTGAATGTATGCTAGTGTGTCGAAACGTCAACTTCTCCTGGTCCGCTTGTATTTTTTAAGGAAGTTTAACACATGATAGCATGCAGTAAACAGTCAGTTCTGTCATTACAGAGCTTGTGACTTTGTAGATTTTTATTATATTTTGCATACAACAAACAAAAAAATATGCTTGCATCAAGTACCGTTCTATCGTAAATCTGTAAGAAACGCGTTGCCCTTTGGGATAGCACTCTGGAAACTGTTTACAAAAAAAAGCCAAAATGATCCGATAAAGTTTTTTCTTTCGATGAAGAATGTGCGTGAATGTTAAGGGCTATGGAGTGACTAGTTATGCCGCCAACCGGCCATTTTATAGACGACGCGATTAAAAAAAATGGAGAAATATAAAAACCAAACCACCGAACATTTTTGGAAATTTGTTTAGACTTTGTCATGGTCGCACATCTCAATTTCTTCCAACGACCAACGGTTGAAAACAACGCTTCTGCTTCCATTCACGAAAGCGATAAAGTTAAAATTTTCTTGTCACCAATTTATAAAGATTGAATGCAACTTTAGAAGAAAAAAAATACACTATTTAGCATGGAAACTAGCATGTCTGTGATACATGTACTGCGAGCCCACAGATTGCCAAAACTTTGCCAAAGCATAGTTGTCACTTGATGTCAATTAAAAAGGCTTTTGTGTTTCGTAATAAAATTACAGATCAAATTAGGGGAACGAGAAATACGTCAGATCCTGATACCTAATTAATTAAAATACATTCATTCAGTACGATTGGATATTCTACCGCATAATACTGCTTCACATGCTACTGCATAATATTTATTTCATTTTTAAAGGTTGTCTCATAAATAAGGTTTGTGCATCAAATTTATATCCTAAATTTATCTAGTATGCGACTATCTCTTTTAAAAACACTAATCAGGCATTAAGCGAGCAAAGACAGACAGACAGACAGACAGACGGACAGACAGACAGACAGACAGACAAACACATCGATATCATAACTTGCTGAACAAAGTTCAGCTACGTAATAATCAGGCATTAAGCGAGCATCTCTCTCTCTCTATCTTCATGATGACGTATTCGCAAGCCAAAACGACATTTCCTTTTCAGACACCTGTTTAAATTGATCCATCTCATAATTTGAGATGAGAATGAGAGCCACTTGTCACTTGTCCCAACAAAGATCTAATTAGGCACACCTTGCATAACAAGCTATTGGGACACAAGACTCCATGCAAAAAACAAAAGGAATTTTGATCAGACTCTCCAAAAAGCGCTCTCCAAAAGACTTTGATGAAACCCCGTTCACAATACAGTCAAATCTGTCTATAAGAGGCACCCAAGGGCGACAAAAAAGACGTCTTTAATACAGCGTGTCTTTAATAGAATTGGGAAAATGCATGGGATGAACTCCAATTGGGCAACAGAAATGATGCCTTTGTTAGATAAAGCCCTTTATAGGGCTACCTGTTATAGACAGGTTTGACTGTACTTTTGTATCATTTTTGGCGTGTGCATCTACCGGTGCAAAAGGGAAAATATCGGAATGCAAAGAATACTACTAAACTCCTTTCCATGTTTCGCGTGAAAAAAGGCGGCTTTGCTATTTACCGTTGAAACCTTATCCTTTTCTCTCTTCTCTCTCCAACAAAATTATGTACATGGGAGTGGCGCATTTGTTGTCTTTTCCTAACTCAAAAAAAGTGTTTTTTTTTCTTGTTCAGAACGTTTGTAATACATGTAGCCATGTGCATTTATCCCTTTCTTTTTTTGTGTGTTTCTGTGTCGAGGCTTGCAAATAGTTGAAAAAAAGGGAAAGAACCGTCGTGCAAACAGTGTTCTCCACTTTTACTCAACACATTTACACAAGCTTTCTCTCCTCTACACTACCAGCTCGGCAGCATCGCCAAATACTCGGGCTTTTCTCCTTTACTCTGCTTGTCTCGAAGGACTTTCTCCTCAAAGTCGTTCATGCCTCTCTCTGAGCCAGAGAGTAGGAAATGCTTCTCGCTAAGTATTAAAAAAAAACTCAACTAAATACGCTTTCCCCGAGTACAAAGATCCTCTATACAATAAATGAGTAAAAAAACAAATAAAAAGGAAGAGATGGCCTTGAGCTAAAACGCTCCCTTCGCTCCATCTTTTTTACTAAGAATAAATGCGAGGCTTGCTCAACTAAAAAACGAAAAATAATACGGTTCATCAGTCTACTGTATGTCCGCGACCAACGGCCGCTATAGCCAAGCACAATGTGCAATGCTGGGTGAGAGCTACTCTTTTTTTAATCGCTAGCGACCCGCAGCGCCGCTGTTTAACAGTACGAGTATTAGACGACCGGCGATAGAAAAAGGGGATACATGCATGCATGCAGGTGCTAGTGTGGTGCTAGCTAATAGCCTCAGGACATTATCACTTGGATGGACTGTACATTTCGCACGCTGCTCCTGCTTGTTTAATTCTGTCGGGGTGAGTTTCACCACGGCACGGCTGCACGTTAAAAATTACGAAATTTCAGATGGGGGGGAATCTCATTTCCTCTTTGAGCTAGCGGTTTTCAAAGTGCAAACTTGGAGTACTTAGATGTTTTCTAGAAATAAGTACTCCGGCTTTTTGTTTTGTTTTTTTACCTTAGGGCTAACCAAAAAAAAGTAGGTGTTTTTTTTTGTTTGTTTCAAAACGCTCATGCCTTACATTTGTGAATTGTGACTGTCTCTAGGAAAAGAGGATCTGTCGCACTAAAGAGAAACCAAGAAAAAAGACTCTAAATTCGTGTTTCTCTGAGAAATATGCCAACGCGGAAAGACAAAAGTAGCAAAATTATTTGTTTCTAGAAACTTTTAACTTTCACGACTTGCCATATTCCTCAGAGAATAACGAATTTCGAGTATATTTTCTTGATCATTTTCTTTTTTGTATGACATACCCTCTTTTCCTAGAGACAGTCACATTTTTCTTTTTCGCTTTGATTACACTGCCTGGAATGTAAGAAGACTAATGATGTTTGCATTTGCACGAGTTACCTGTAAACTATAATAATAATAAAATAACAATAATAATAATATCAGTGTCCTCTCGGGTTGGCCGGAAAGACAAAAAAAATATAACTCAATCTAAAAATGCCGTACATGTTTTCTCTTTTAAACCAGCAGCTGGACCCTTTCACCTTTGTACTTTCACTTTAAAAAAAATAAAAAATTCCAGCTATCTATAAAAGTCTGACATGAAAAGGCTTTCACATTTTTCGCTGAAGGAAGTACAATGATGGGAGATTGCCTTGGATAGTTGTCTTTGAAAGGTAAAGGGAAGGAACCGCTTGCGTTTGGCTTGGAATTGCAATATTAAATAAATAAAAAGCAGCGATTTCATATTATGAAAAATGATATAATCTTTTCTACTCCTCTGGTCCAGAGGGAGCTATAAAAGATTTAGACGGATATATCAAGTTTTAATAATGTACGGCTTTAGATTCTCCTCGTAACACCCGAAGTCGTTTGCGCATGGACGTGTCTTGGCCTGGCTGGATTGATTTGGACTCGCAGCGTCGTCGATCATTTCTATATTTAGTCGTGTTTTTTTCTCATTCACATACAAGAAAAAAAAACGTTTGGTTAACTTGATTGAGCGGGTGAGTCATGTCATGACGATGGTCATTCGTCACATTTAAGGATTGTAGCTTGTATATTATGCGTGATAGCTGGCCAGCTTCATTCATGGTCGTGGATGAGACGTGCGCAAATGACAAAAACCGTAGGGGTAACAAAGTTTATGTTGACAACAAAAATCTTCGAAGATTTTTTTTTAAACAATACAAAAACGTCGACACGACGCATTCAAAACTGCATTCATCGTGGCTCCTGCATAAAAATCTTGAAAGATGTCAACAGACACGACCAAATAAAATGATTACAACGGAAAGGAGAACGCTTAACCATGCCAAATTGATAATATTCTTAGCAGTTCATCAATTCAAAAATAAGCCTTTGCTACGAGATAAACGGTTGACGGTTGGTTTGGTATATAGATTACATACCAGATTCGCCTTATTCTTTGATCTGACTATGTATGTGCATATAGCGTTTTTAATTTAAACTTTAAAAAATAATTATGATTCGGCTATTGCTCCATTTTCAACATTAATTTTAAGTAGTTGGTCATCCTTTTCCCGAACTTGACGTCGTCCTTGCCTGACGGAGCGATGCACTGACCTCTTGGAAAGTATCTTCCTAGCGCGTATGTAACCTGTCTAGTGAAAAACTTGTTGGGTTCACGAGCCATTCAGGATATGATCTTTGCCAGGTTTATGGAAACTTTGTACTCTAACCCCTGTCATTTCATATGACTTCGTTTCTTTAAAAAAGTAGACATAGTCATGATTTATCTTCGTCCATAGTTTACTTTTCAATAGGATCATGAAGACGAACATGTCTGTCAAATTTGTGCTCACAGATTGCACGTGATCTGCCACTAATTCCAAATCATTATTTAGCCCCATTTGATAGTGTGCAAATGAATCTATGCGTTTTTAAGCCTGTTTAAGAGTCACGAGGGTGACATTTTACTCTGAACCATGACATTCGTTTGTAGATTACATTTTCTGGAAAACTGCACGAGCATAAGGATAGGGAGCGGTGGACGAAAAAAATTTTTTTTTTAATATGACTGCAATTTCATCAATGAACGCACAGACACACACCTGCTTTTGAACATGTGCATGAAAAACGAAGAGGAAATGTCATTTCCGTTGTTTCTCGAGCGCGTTTTAACGATTGGTGTCTGATTTGAGGGCGGAAGCTTCATTCTCATATAATATATATATTTTTTGCTACTTTTCAATCTTCTTGCCGTTGCGCGTTTACTCGCATAAA